>JASANA010006772.1:0-93439 GCA_030248095.1 Ptycholaimellus sp. GST1_10
CCTGTCCCGGATGGACCTGCTGGGGGTGTTCTTGGTGGTGGCGGAGGCCGTGGCGGTGGTGGCGATGGTGCCCGGTGAGGAGGGAGCCGGGCGGGGGCCCGTAGACGCACTGAGGCCTCGCTCCGGGCTGTGTCGAAGCTGTCATCGATGCCAGCTGCTCTGGCTCTCTCGATGGCCTCATCCAGCCTCCTCTGCTCCTCGTTGGCTCTCATGCGCTGAATCTCCGCTCTGGCTTCGGCCAATTGGCGCTGGAGCTCTCGCTGCGCTGCTTCCGCCGCACCGTCTTGCACTGGAAGAGGCGCTGGTTGAGGAGCGGGTGGAGGGACCTGGTTGAGCTGGGGCTGGGCTGCGTCTGGTGCGTCCGGCTGTGCAGGGGCCTGCTGAGCTCCGGCTGCCACCTGCCCGTCTCCCTGCTCTGGCTCTTCCTCCTCTTCTTCCTCCGCTTCCTCTTCGTCCTCCGAGCCTTCCTCTTCCGCGTCCGAGTCGCCGTCATCCGCCGCTGCCCTTACCTGAGTGTGGTGAAGGGCGTGGACGGGATGGTAGGCGACTGCGAACCCTTCTTCCTCCTCCCAGAGGCCGAGCTGGGTCATCTGGGTGCGGATGGAGTCCACGTAGCCGCCGTTGTCGTCCATGCAGGTGTGACAGGTGATCCTGGGCCAGGCCTGGCGGGCCTGGATGGCGTCCAGCGTCGCCTGCTCCAGCGCCCTCCACACTCCCATCGCGCAGCTCCCCGGCGGCGTGTAGGCGTCGTCGCAGGCCCTCCTGCAGACGGTCGTCCCGCAGTCGGCGCAGAGGAGCTTGTAGGCGCTGTGCCCGTCCTGGTGCTGGTGTCCCAGCTCGCAGGCCGCGTCGCACGGGCCCTTGAACCGGTACGCCATCCTCGGAGCCACTTCCCCCATCTTGACTAAGTTTCTGAGTTAGTCCTGAAGAGGACTTTTTGGAACTTTGTCTCTGATCCCAAGCCCTAAGGAGGGCTGTTGATGTGGGAGATGACAAAGTCCTTGCTTGAGGCTGGTAGGAGGTTGAGAGGAGGGCGGGGCAGTTGTTGCGCATGCTGACGTCAGCAATCTACGCTGGGGGGCTGGAGAGAAGGTTCGGGAAGGGATTGTGGAAGTTGAAGAAGCTGGGGAAGTCCACGGAATAGTGCTCCGTTCTAGGACTGGGGTTGTAGGAGAGGGAATTGAGGGGGTCTTGTAGATGTTCTAGGCGAGGTTGAGCTGCTCGGAGCCGTCCTGCTTGAAGTCCATCCCACCCTTGATCCCGCTGGAGTTGTCCAGGTTCTCCTTGACGAGCGCCGTGCCCTTGTCCTCCTCCCCGCGGAAGAGGCTGGCCTTGCTGACGCTGTCGCCCCCGAAGGCTCCACTGAAGAGTTGCACTGCTCTCTAAGTGGTCCGATCGCTTCGTATTTATTTGGAAATCTGACTGAGCAAAGGCGTAAATGCTGGAAGTTTGCACGAGACTGCTATGAGGGCATTCAGGAGCGTAGCGCTTGTTTAAAAAGCAATTCAAAGCCTACATGGGGTTTGCAGTGCCCGATCGGCGGTACACTGCCGCCTGACAGGCTGACTCCGCCGCGCAGGCTGGAAGCAGAGTGGCCAGCTGAGGAGGAGGCATACCTTCTGGAAGAGGTTGTACTGGGCCCCGTCCGCCGGCCTAGCCAACTGAACGCCCGGGCTGGCCATGTTGTCCTGATAGAGAGTGCAGGTGGGGTTTGCAGTGCCCGATCGGCGGTACACTGCCGCCTGACAGGCTGACTCCGCCGCGCAGGCTGGAAGCAGAGTGCCCAGCTGAGGAGGAGGCATACCTTCTGGAAGAGGTTGTACTGGGCCCCGTCCGCCGGCCTAGCCAACTGAACGCCCGGGCTGGCCATGTTGTCCTGATAGAGAGTGCAGGTGGGGTTTGCAGTGCCCGATCGGCGGTACACTGCCGCCTGACAGGCTGACTCCGCCGCGCAGGCTGGAAGCAGAGTGGCCAGCTGAGGAGGAGGCATACCTTCTGGAAGAGGTTGTACTGGGCCCCGTCCGCCGGCCTAGCCAACTGAACGCCCGGGCTGGCCATGTTGTCCTGATAGAGAGTGCAGGTGGGGTTTGCAGTGCCCGATCGGCGGTACACTGCCGCCTGACAGGCTGACTCCGCCGCGCAGGCTGGAAGCAGAGTGGCCAGCTGAGGAGGAGGCATACCTTCTGGAAGAGGTTGTACTGGGCCCCGTCCGCCGGCCTAGCCAACTGAACGCCCGGGCTGGCCATGAGTGCAGGTGGGGTTTGCAGTGCCCGATCGGCGGTACACTGCCGCCTGACAGGCTGACTCCGCCGCGCAGGCTGGAAGCAGAGTGGCCAGCTGAGGAGGAGGCATACCTTCTGGAAGAGGTTGTACTGGGCCCCATCCGCCGGCCTAGCCAACTGAACGCCCGGGCTGGCCATGTTGTCCTGATAGAGAGTGCAGGTGGGGTTTGCAGTGCCCGATCGGCGGTACACTGCCGCCTGACAGGCTGACTCCGCCGCGCAGGCTGGAAGCAGAGTGGCCAGCTGAGGAGGAGGCATACCTTCTGGAAGAGGTTGTACTGGGCCCCGTCCGCCGGCCTAGCCAACTGAACGCCCGGGCTGGCCATGTTGTCCTGATAGAGAGTGCAGGTGGGGTTTGCAGTGCCCGATCGGCGGTACACTGCCGCCTGACAGGCTGACTCCGCCGCGCAGGCTGGAAGCAGAGTGGCCAGCTGAGGAGGAGGCATACCTTCTGGAAGAGGTTGTACTGGGCCCCGTCCGCCGGCCTAGCCAACTGAACGCCCGGGCTGGCCATGTTGTCCTGATAGAGAGTGCAGGTGGGGTTTGCAGTGCCCGATCGGCGGTACACTGCCGCCTGACAGGCTGACTCCGCCGCGCAGGCTGGAAGCAGAGTGGCCAGCTGAGGAGGAGGCATACCTTCTGGAAGAGGTTGTACTGGGCCCCGTCCGCCGGCCTAGCCAACTGAACGCCCGGGCTGGCCATGAGTGCAGGTGGGGTTTGCAGTGCCCGATCGGCGGTACACTGCCGCCTGACAGGCTGACTCCGCCGCGCAGGCTGGAAGCAGAGTGGCCAGCCGAGGAGGAGGCATACCTTCTGGAAGAGGTTGTACTGGGCCCCGTCCGCCGGCCTAGCCAACTGAACGCCCGGGCTGGCCATGTTGTCCTGATAGAGAGTGCAGGTGGGGTTTGCAGTGCCCGATCGGCGGTACACTGCCGCCTGACAGGCTGACTCCGCCGCGCAGGCTGGAAGCAGAGTGGCCAGCTGAGGAGGAGGCATACCTTCTGGAAGAGGTTGTACTGGGCCCCGTCCGCCGGCCTAGCCAACTGAACGCCCGGGCTGGCCATGTTGTCCTGATAGAGAGTGCAGGTGGGGTTTGCAGTGCCCGATCGGCGGTACACTGCCGCCTGACAGGCTGACTCCGCCGCGCAGGCTGGAAGCAGAGTGGCCAGCTGAGGAGGAGGCATACCTTCTGGAAGAGGTTGTACTGGGCCCCGTCCGCCGGCCTAGCCAACTGAACGCCCGGGCTGGCCATGAGTGCAGGTGGGGTTTGCAGTGCCCGATCGGCGGTACACTGCCGCCTGACAGGCTGACTCCGCCGCGCAGGCTGGAAGCAGAGTGGCCAGCCGAGGAGGAGGCATACCTTCTGGAAGAGGTTGTACTGGGCCCCGTCCGCCGGCCTAGCCAACTGAACGCCCGGGCTGGCCATGTTGTCCTGATAGAGAGTGCAGGTGGGGTTTGCAGTGCCCGATCGGCGGTACACTGCCGCCTGACAGGCTGACTCCGCCGCGCAGGCTGGAAGCAGAGTGGCCAGCTGAGGAGGAGGCATACCTTCTGGAAGAGGTTGTACTGGGCCCCGTCCGCCGGCCTAGCCAACTGAACGCCCGGGCTGGCCATGTTGTCCTGATAGAGAGTGCAGGTGGGGTTTGCAGTGCCCGATCGGCGGTACACTGCCGCCTGACAGGCTGACTCCGCCGCGCAGGCTGGAAGCAGAGTGGCCAGCTGAGGAGGAGGCATACCTTCTGGAAGAGGTTGTACTGGGCCCCGTCCGCCGGCCTAGCCAACTGAACGCCCGGGCTGGCCATGAGTGCAGGTGGGGTTTGCAGTGCCCGATCGGCGGTACACTGCCGCCTGACAGGCTGACTCCGCCGCGCAGGCTGGAAGCAGAGTGGCCAGCTGAGGAGGAGGCATACCTTCTGGAAGAGGTTGTACTGGGCCCCGTCCGCCGGCCTAGCCAACTGAACGCCCGGGCTGGCCATGTTGTCCTGATAGAGAGTGCAGGTGGGGTTTGCAGTGCCCGATCGGCGGTACACTGCCGCCTGACAGGCTGACTCCGCCGCGCAGGCTGGAAGCAGAGTGGCCAGCCGAGGAGGAGGCATACCTTCTGGAAGAGGTTGTACTGGGCCCCGTCCGCCGGCCTAGCCAACTGAACGCCCGGGCTGGCCATGTTGTCCTGATAGAGAGTGCAGGTGGGGTTTGCAGTGCCCGATCGGCGGTACACTGCCGCCTGACAGGCTGACTCCGCCGCGCAGGCTGGAAGCAGAGTGGCCAGCTGAGGAGGAGGCATACCTTCTGGAAGAGGTTGTACTGGGCCCCGTCCGCCGGCCTAGCCAACTGAACGCCCGGGCTGGCCATGTTGTCCTGATAGAGAGTGCAGGTGGGGTTTGCAGTGCCCGATCGGCGGTACACTGCCGCCTGACAGGCTGACTCCGCCGCGCAGGCTGGAAGCAGAGTGGCCAGCTGAGGAGGAGGCATACCTTCTGGAAGAGGTTGTACTGGGCCCCGTCCGCCGGCCTAGCCAACTGAACGCCCAGGCTGGCCATGTTGTCCTGATAGAGAGTGCAGGTGGGGTTTGCAGTGCCCGATCGGCGGTACACTGCCGCCTGACAGGCTGACTCCGCCGCGCAGGCTGGAAGCAGAGTGGCCAGCTGAGGAGGAGGCGAAGAGAGGGGTGGGGAATGCTGGTAGTGAGAAACAGGAGTGAGTGAGGTGGAAATGGAACCGCTGGCACAAGCCCTGCCTTGAAGTGAGAGCTGGCGAAGCTCCCGAGCTCCAGCCAGGCTCCAGTCCGCCTCGTGCTTCAGGCACAGTTCTTGGCCCATGCTCACACTGCCTGCCAAATATGCTACCATCAGCCAGACGAAATTAAGGCCCTTTTCTTTCAAAAATCGATTGCCGCGAGTCTAAAGCCAAGGAAATTGCCCTACTACTAAAAAAATCTGCTCTACCGAATCTGCTATGTAACCTGTATTTTGATTAAACACGCATGAAAAGAGCCTTGTTTGAGCTGGCTTTGGAGGGAAAATCGGAAAATCCACCTCCCTTGTGATAGTAATTTGGGCAAAGCCAAAGTCTCTAGCCCTTTTATTTTCAATGATTAGTTGTTGCTAGAATGTTGGCTTATAATACTATACTTGCGACCGGCACGACCAACCAGAAGAATAGCAAAATACGTGACAAAGTCCAGAAGACTGAAGCGACAACGACTAAAATCTGCAGAAAAAGAGTTCCCATCAAAAGAATAATGAATAACCAAGTAGGAGGAGGCAGAGAAGGCGGCGCAGAGAATAAAACATAGAGAAGAAACGGTGATCGATCAGTGAGTGCAACAGGTGTCCAGGCAGGCTGAGCAAAGGTCACCCACCATTCAATACACCCCCAATCCTTCTCACTGATTTGCCATCACAGACACTGGGGGGTTCTTTTCTCGGGCTGGCCTTGACGATGTTCCGCTCTCTTCAAACGGGATGTGTTCAGTGGAGAAAGGCACGACTGATAGTACGTATGAATGATGGGTGGGAGATTTTTTGGAGTAAAACTTCTGTTTAGCGCTTTTTCACTCAGACATCATCTATTACTTCTTTCCTTTTCTTGATTTCAATAAAATCTTAAACTTGTCCCAGAATCAGCAATGTATTATGCTAAATAAAGTTTCATGGGTCAAAACTTCAATAAGTACTTCGAGTGAAAAGTAGTTTTAATCAGGCCGCTCAGATATTGGCGTTAGTCGATACGCCCTTGTTTAACACTGAAGATAAGAGAGGATCGGAGGATCGGTCAAGAGGGAATTTAAAGTTGTAAAATTAATGACTGTGTCGCGATCCCCAACCGCAAGGATCGACCGCTATTGAAAAATTGTTTAACGCGTTCGGTAGCTAGTTTTAGAATCAATGCAAAAAGATGTGTTTAGTGGTTCGGCTACTTATTTGCTGTTTAGTGGTATTCAATGCTTTTATAATGGTATGGCATGCATGCACAATATTGTTAAACTGATTTCTAAAGAAAGACTTTCTTTATTACAAATGAGCGGCTCAATCGGTACACATTGGACATTTGGCAATATGTTTGAGTGACATCTGTGAAGGAGGGAGCTGAGTTAGCGCTCAGAGGAGAATGAAAATGGAAGCGAGAAGACTCTTCAACTCCTATCCCCAAAGGCCAAAAGGTTGCGGAGGCAAAGCGCAAAGCAAAGAATGTGAGCCAAGGAGATGGAGTTGCAGAAGCTCAGCGAAGAGTGGCCTTAGGCTCCAAGGAGCGGAGGCCTCATCGCTTCTTGATCTTGTGGGAGACGGAGCGTTTGTGCGGCTGCTTGAACTCCGGCTCTGCTGTCAGCACCCCTCTGCAATGCCTCTTCTTCTGGAGCAGACGGGCAGAATGGAGGGAGCAACCTTTGCTCGTCGATCCTTCTTCGCTGTGCACGCATGATGGAGCTGAAGACGTCCTCCTCCGGCACCGTTCCCGCCGGAAGCCAAGAACGCTGCTCCTCCAGTCGAGTGCTCTGCACAATCCCCCTCCTCTCAAGGACTCCAGTCCAAAAAAATGAGGACGCTCAGGCTGATAAAGTGGAATGGGGAATCATAAACTCTATTTTTACATAAAATTAAGGAGAAAGGTAGCTGGCTATCAGTTGACTGGCGGGACAGCGGGAACCTGGCAGCGTATGAGCATCTCAAGGAAGTCGTCAGAGACGCCGTCCTTGCTCTCCTCGTCCTGGCGTACGAGGTGCGGTGCCAACACACGCTCTGGGTCCTTCAGTGATTCCTGCCTTGAGGGCTGAGGATGAAGCTGGGAGTCGTGAGTGTACCTGAAGACCGGGGAGGAAAGGCAGGGAGGCCCTCTGGTCATCGATGCGGCGGCCTTGGATGTTGGCTACCAGGTCCAGGAAATCCTCCGGGCTTGAATCCCGTCCACCCACTGCAGTTCACCCAGGCTCAGCTTTTTATCGCTATGCTATTTTTGCGCTTTCATTCTTCACAGCTGTTGGAGTGGACTGTTGGAAAAGATCGTTAGTTTTGTAACTAGGCCGAGTTTTACCGGGAACCAATGAAGCAGCAGTAAATGCCCTGAGGCGCAAAAACCAACAACCACTATACAATTCTACGGCCCATCAGACTGAGGTTGGGCGAAAATGAAGAAAAAAGCTGAGTCAGGCACACTCTGCAAACACAGCACGGGAAGGGCAATAGATGCTCAGCCACTCTCGTCCGCCAAACACAATCCAGCTTTAAGCAACAGAAAACCATTTTCCCAACTTATCGCTCTCCATCCTATGAGGCTAGGAAAGCGGATGGGCGCCGAGACTCAGCGTATCAACAGGCACATCCGCGATCCCCTTGCCTCCGCCCACGGATCTGAGACTGCCGTGTCGTCGCAGCTTGCTCAGGCCCTGTGCGGCAGATTCAAAGCTCTGAGTGCAAGAGAAAGGGAAAGGTGAGAAGGACAGGAAGGCCGGAGAGGGAGCGGCCTTTGTGGTTGGAGGAGCGGTGAGAGAGCCAGGAGAGACGCCCGCGAAGGCCAGGGAATCGTCGACGACCGGAACTGGCCAGACTTCCGCTCTCCTCCCCGCTCTCAGACACCGCGTCCAGGGACGTCGTCCACGAGCCTCATTCACACATACTCATACTCACTGTCACACTTCAATCATAAGGTTCTCAATATCACTTCGCACTCTCATTCATGCCGGGCCTGGTGAGGTGAGCGACCTTGTCGATGTGCATCAGCCTGGCGTCGGCGTCTGGGCTGGTTCTCCTTGTCGGTGAGGGCGGGGTCCGCACGCTGGCTGTCCATCCGGTCCCCCTGCATCCGCCCCAGCATCGTGAAGAAGTCCTCCTCCGACGCCGCCTTCCCACCCAGTCCCGCCTCCTTCTGCAGACCCGCCCTTCCTCCTCTACACCAAGCTCCTTAGAATAAAAAGTGAGCCAACCGGAGGCAGTCCAGCAGCCTCGTTGACGAGGATCTCCACCGGAAGCGGGGGCTGCGGGTCCCCGCTGGAGTCGGCCTGGAGGAGGTCCTGGCCGGGCAGCTGGGGCCGGAGCTCTGCCAGAGACTTGGCCGCCAGCTCCGCGCCTTTCGCGTCCTCTATCTGAAGCGGGGGTGGATGAGGAAAGGGGGAAGGGATGGGAGAGGAGTGGGAACTGATTTGGAGAGGTGATGGTGCAGGAGGGCGAAATAGGCGCCCTTGGCGGGGTCCGCTGCGGCACTCCATGCATTGCTCAGGGACCAGGCTGCTCGGGCTGCCCCCACTCCGTCCCCCAACTGCAGTCCTTCATTCTCCACCACCTACCTCTCCGAGGTTGCGTAAAAGTTTACAAATTTGGGCTGGACTAAATGAGGTCACTAACTAAGTCATGGCCTGGCCTGAAATGAATAGAAAGAAGGTGAACCTCTCGAGCAATGGATAGGTGCTGGGTGTGGGCCTCCACAGCGTCGGCGTGCCGCCCCTCCAGACTAGCTGCGTTGCCAATGGAGTAGTAGGCCTGGGCTTCCTGCGCCCGCTCCCCCAGCTCTTGCGCCAGCTCAAGGGCGCGCCTCAAATCATGCCCTCACTCACTACAAGGCCAGCAATGCCTCAAGATAGCCCTGATGCCTCGAAATAGGCCGAAAGGTGGGCGGCAAGGAATAGAAATCGTTCAGCCAGGTCACTTGAGGCAAGGTTTATGGGGGCGCCGGGGAAGAAGGGGATCATCTGCACGCCTCAAGACCCTGCCTTAGAAACCCTTCAGGCGACAACTCTTATATTTCCTCCTCCTTCACTTCCAACAGCCCGAAATCCCCAGCCAACTTATTGCGGCCAAAAATGGCCAAAAAACATGGCCCAACCGGTAGGATTCACTGCCCAGCCCGAACTGGCCCAGGAAGACGTAGCTGTTGCCCAGGTTTGTGTAGGCCCTCCGCATGGCCGCCCGATCCCCGAACTCTCGCCCCAGCTCCAGTCTCTGCAGCCGTTGAGGATGAGGAGGATGATAGGGAGGTGGGAGGAGCTGGAATACAGCGGTGTGGAACTTGACGGCCTTGTTGAAGTTGCCGAGGAGGTAGTGGGTGTTGCCGAGGTTCCCGAGGGCTCTGCCCCGCCCCGCCCGGTCCTCCAGCCGACTCACCAGCTCCAGGTTGTCGGAGAAGAACTCCACGGCCGCCAGGAACGCCTCCTTCGATTCACTGGGGAGGCCTAGCTTGGCCTGCAGCAACCCTTGTCTATCCTTGACCTGAGCTTGGATAGGAGATGAGGACCTCAGGCTCAGCCATGCAGCGGACGTGGAGGAAGCGAGCGTCGTACTTGCCCTTGGCGTGGTAGACATTGCCGAGGTTGTACAGGGCCCGCCCTTCGGAGACCTCGTCCTTCAGCTCCCGTGCTATGCTGCAGTTGCAGGTTGGCTCTTAGGGCAGCTGTTGGACTAAGGTGAGGTGTTAAACGTGAGGTGTCTGGTGGCGCACTGGATGGCTTCTGAGAAGGCGGCCAACTGTTTCAGGGTGTTGGCCAGGTTGCCGCAGGCCTTGGCCTCTCCGCGTCTGTCACCAATCGTACTGCAAAGGTGCTTGTGTGAGACTGGGAGAAAGGCGAGGGGGCAGGGGGGGTGAACCTGGCGAGCTTGAAGTCGTGTCGGTGGTACTCTAGGGCCTTGGCGTAGTCGCGGCGGGCGAAGTAGGCGTTGCCGAGTTGGGAGTAGATGGCGCTGAGGGTGTGCAGGTCGTCTGTCTTCTCTGCCAGCGCCAGCTCAAGGTACTCCACCCCGCTCTGGGTCCAGTTCAGAAAGGATTAGGAAGGAGGGTGGGTGGGGCGGGGAGAGAACCTCGATGTCCCCGGCCTTGCAGCGTCGCTCGCCCTCCAGGGCCAGCTGGAGACAGCTCGGCTGCTCCTCGCTGCATCCCTCTGCCATCCTTGCTCTTTCCTATGGCTTGGCACAGCTACTATGCTTTCGGTACTAGACTGCTGCAAGACAAGGCAACCCTCCTTCGGGATAGGAAATAGATTGGCCAAATTGCTAGGGGCAAGAAGGGTTGTGTTTGAACTATGGGAATATCATGGAGGATGACTTTAGCGTCTATTTGGGCTCATCATGCATGCGTTAATGCACTAGGATACAGGAGATGTGCCTAACAAAGCGCCAAGCCTCACGCCTTTGTATAAAATCTGCACTCTTTATTTCCTACCCACTCCTCTTTTGATGTCTTCTCCTGCATCGACAGTTTGCAAATGAAATTCAAAACTTTATCGTCTAAGAAAACCTAGCTAAGAGAATAATGGGAAACAGATAGCATTAATATGCTGGAATAGTGAAGTAATGCGGTGGAATGAGGAGCAAAGAAGACAATGAAACTGAATACACACTGGCATGATGCCTAGGCAGTGTCATGAGGGGATATAAAAAGTAGAAAGCGGCACGGAGAGGCGTGGTTAAGGTAGACACGCATGAGAGATTTTGATGAGAAAAATGTAGCTAAGAAGATTCAGATTGTAAAAAAGAGTTTGCACCAAATAAAAATGGGCAAATGTTGGACTTTCACCGAAATCTGTCAAAAAATCAAACGATTCATGACGATTTTGAGTAAGTTTTTTCATGCAACAAGTTGCAGAATTTTGAGTAAAAAGGTCCTTAAACGCGTTCATTCGTTAATCAATCTGGAATCGCCAAAAAGTGCTAGGGAGCTGAGAAGAGGAAGTAGGACTGATTGGCCTTTCGGAGCCTCGGCAGGAGGGTGGAGTAGGTTGGAAAAACTGGGCAAAGCTCAGAGCAATCAGGCGAGGGGGAGGCGGAAAAGAGAAGGAGGCTCCCTTTCCCCCGCATCGCTCACAATCACGCCCTTCCACACTGGCAAACAGCAATCTACCTAAACTATTTACCAGTCCGCCTCGCCTCTGCTATTCGGATCAAGCTTTGCCCAGCTCTAGTTTCTTCCGGCTTAGAGCAGCAGCAGCGCGGGGAAGATTGAAGGAGAAGGTTTTAGGGCTGAGGGTAGGAATGTGGATTGAGTGAAGGGCTGGGAGGGGGAGAGGGTGCGCCAAGATTTCGCTCGTCAACGGAAGGATCAAGAGGCCGGAGGTGGGGGGCAGGCGGGTGGAGGGGCCTGGAGAGAAAAGACCACTCGTCATACCTCGCGCCCCATACCTACGCCCTCTCTCGCCTCAGAGCGGGAGTAGGCAAGGGCCATTGGATTTTCAAAGCCCTCCACCCATCTCAGCCACTTCCCTCCCGGGTACGCACTACAGCCCGCACTCCTCCTCTATTCCACTCTCCCTTCCCTGCATGCCTTCATAAAGTTGGCCTACGGTAGCGCACCTTCTTGAATGCACTGATAAAGCTGTCCTTTATTCATGCTATTGAAGCAAAATTCATAATGCCATTTCGAACTACCATGACTATGGGTTTGAAAAGCTAAATGTTAAAAGCACAAATAGACGGAGTTTTTTTTAGAATGAATAATATGATTTTAAACTAACGCAAACAAGACATTGCAATTTTTGTCAGCCTTCGCGAAATTAAAAAAATTATATATTGGCAGAAAATTTGAAAATCGTCTACAGCCTTATGCGAACACCATACTCTGGAGACTTATTGCCCATCAAAAGCTAGAGAGTTGGAATTTTTACTGAAAGTTTGTTGCTCAGTTTGTGTATAAATTTGCAGATTATTTCAATCAGCCGAACTGGAGAAATTTTTATTTTAGTAACATTACGCAAGAATAAAAATTTCAAAATTTGAACAATTTTAACCTAATTTTGAGGTGTGATTTCTATGGCCCAGTAAAAGCCATTGAGTTCAAAATTTAACACAATTTAAAACTTCTTGTGGCGAAAAACTTCCTGTGTTGAGAAACTGCCTCTGAAGTTCAGCCAGAGTTTGCAACTTCTTCTTACTTACGGCCTATATACCCAAAGAACGCTATGGACTTTGTTCCGCAATGGACTGGATGCACATACACTACTCTTATGAAATACCAAAAAGACGATTGGAACTGCACTGAACTTTGTTCGTCATGCTTTTCATAAGATTAAACATCCAACTCTTGCTCCAAAATGTTGACCGTGTGTGATTTGACCAAGCTCACGCGTCATTCCTTAAGTTCACGCATGATCGGGTTCTAAAAATGGCAAAAATTTGGAACGCTTCACGAATTTGCGTGTCATCCTTGCGCTGAAAGGATTGCACGCAAATTTGAGTGGCGTTCCAAATATTTTTTTATTTCCGTATTGCTCAGGGCCATGCTAATCTTCTCTGTATTGTTCCAATTTTAGTATATGTCATTGCATTGGAACTCATATATATAGATACACATAGTTGAGGTACATGTCATTCCTGGGTAGACGTACTCCGTATGGTCGCCTTTATTGATTTCGCTCAATCACCCTTGAATACCTACACAACCCAGACGCAGTATGCATGCTGATGACTCGGTCTTGCAAGCATGATTTGCTTGAACTGAACTTTGCTTGAACATGATTTCTCCTTTTGCTCAATCTTTCGACAATGAAATAGACTGTTTCTGAACCAAAATTCGTGCGGTGTTTATTTACGCTGCATGAGCTAAAGCAGCAGCATAATCAAGAACAATCGTCGCTTAAGTTGAATTTAACTGCGCATTCCTTTTTCCTGCCTAAGAGTTCATGTGGTGAGGTAGAATTCATGTAATTTGTTTATTAGCATAATTCACATCAAACAACGAGATGACAATTTCATTTATATCAATAGCTTAAGTAAAATCAAGGTAAGCAGAAAACGTGCTAATCTTCTTCATTCTATGGCTCTATGGCTCATGTAGTAAGTTCCAGTGACACATTTTTTTCAAAATTTTAATATTTTAGTCCGTTTGTTTTTGTGGGCCATTCATTCTCTGTAGATTTTTTGCTAAAAAAGCGAAAATGCAAAAAAGAAAACTCGAAATCTGCACAGAAAGAATTTCAAAGTGCGGTTACTCAAATTTTCTCTTTCTTCATTGTCTTTTACCTTCCTATATTTCAAATTATGAGAAAGCAATGCCATACAAAAACAGAAGCATAAAGAAGCCCCTTGATATTGCTTTAAAGGACATGGTTAGGCAAGCAAAATCATTTCGACGAATCCAACAGGCAGAAAGCTGAAAGCTATAATTCACCAAGCAAAGCAGCATATCGATAAGGCCCCGGAATCGATGAACAAAAATAAAAATGCCAGCTGACCGCAATGAAAGCTCCAAGTGAACCAGTAGATGTCATGTGTGAATGCGAGGCAAGAAAGAGACTAAAAAGGGGAAAGGCAAAGCTCAGCAGCAGCAAGGAAGCAAATGATGTGGCACAAGAATCATGCAGCTTGAATACCATTACAGGGCAAAAAGCACCTATGAATGCCTAAAGGCGCTGGTGATGGGCATGGGAAGAGAGGGCCACTGGCCTCCACTCCCAGCTACGCTCCCCCCATCCTCCGACCATTTCCCACCACATAATCTGAAACTTTATTCATGATTTCTTCATATTTTTATTATCTTTGCTGTTTGTGCGAGTGCGGAATCGGTCTTTTCCGGCGTAAATTGCGTCCAAAGATAGTTTGCAGACGGTAAATTCAAGCTTTTCCGAATGGCGCGAGAAGTATGGATGGAAGCAGAAATGGGCAACCTAAGCTTCTGTGCGTCCGGATCTCTAAAGCGGAGGTAGAGGGCGGCGGCGGCAGCCGCGAAGCCGAGGAGGATGAGCAGCGTCAGCGCCGCGGCCAAGAGGGCGAAGCTGAGGCTGCCCAGACAGATCCCGTCCACCAGCCCGCCCCCATCCTCCAGGTCCGCCACCAACTGGCCGTGGAGGCCAGTCCGCGGGCTGTCGGGCGGCAGGGAGCCGTCCTCGGGCGCGTCCAGGACGTAGAGCGTCTGCGAGGCAAAGTCCCCGGCCAACTCCTCTTCCTCCTCGGCTGGAGGCTGGCTGTTGACAGAGCGCCGGTAGACTCGAGGTCGGAAGAGCTGGGCAATGCGCTGCAGCTCTGTGCGGCGTCGCTCGATGGTTGGCGTTGCGTCCATCTGCTGGGCAGACGGAGCGGAATGTTTGCTAGTCGAAGGGGAGTGAAAGAGGGAAGGCCAACGCTTGTTTGCGTCGTCTGCTCATCCACGGCATAGGTCTCCTGTCTGCTGGCGTTGCCTGGATAGATGGAAGTGAAGGAGGAGAATGTGAGAGAAAGATGAAGACTTTGGGGGCGACTAAGCGGCTGACGGAGCTTGAAGGCTGCCTCGGTGCTGGGGCTGCAGGTGGGCGGCTACAAAAGGGTTTTTGAGGTGAAGGGAGGAGTGTGAAAGAAAGGAGGAGTGACGGTGATTCCGGAGCATCCACCGGCCTCCTTGAGACAGAGCCTAATCTGGCACTGGAACTGAACGGCGATGCGGTCGGCGAACTTGAAGACGTGGGACTCCCGGTAGGCCATGCTCAGGGCCTCTGTGTAGGTGGGATCGCCCAGCAGGTAGCGGTCCACGTGACACCTGCTCTGGCACCATATCACCAAGGCTCAAAGGAGATAGTGACAGCTACCCATTCTCATCCACCACTGGCACTCGCTCTCCATGACCGTCGGTGATGTAGCAGGAGTGAACCAGGATGCCGTAGGCGTCTGAGTATTGACAGGAGTGAATGATGGTAGGAGAGAATGAGATAGGAGTGTACCAGTTTGGCAGTCCCAGCGATGGACGACCTGTTGGCCGACGGTGGCGTACTTGAGGATGGGGCCGTCGATTTCGTCGGCGCGGATGGTGTAGGAGCAGGTGGGCATCGGCAGACTCACGTCCAGCGTCTGCGTCGTCAGCATGCTTCAATCCCTCTCATTGCAAACTAAGAATAGAGCATGAGAAAAAGCGGTGGCCACCTCACATCCAGTCCCACGGTGACGGCCTTGGAGCTTTCGCGATACATGCACTTGATGTGAAAGGCCCGATCCACCTCAAGGTCACAATCGCTGAACAACTGGACGAGAAGAGTCTGCCGAAGGGAACCTTGGTGATGAAGGTGGGATGGAAGGAGACGACGACGACGGCGGAGAAGAGGAGGCCCTGAGGGGCCAGGCTCCTCTGACGGCCCATGTCGCAGCGCCCGTGCGCCACCACAATCCCAGCAGTCGGCCGCCGATCCCCCGAGTACTCCACCCGGCACCCAGGGTCATTGAAGTGGCCCTTCACGAAGATTTTGCCTATAAGCAGGAGCAGATGAGCTGAGGTGAGAGGGGAGCGGTGGAAGGGAAACCGCGGAAGGGGTTTCGGGTGCGTATTTGAAGTTCCAGGCGATCAGAGCCGCACTCCACCTCCGGGCGCCCCGCCAACCCATTGTCGATCTCCACAGCAACCGCCATCTTTGTGTTATTGCTTCTTTATCACCCGTGTCCGATGGATGAGGCTCGGTCAATGAACGTGGCTGAGGTTTACAAGAGGGAAGAGGGCATGGCGGAACAAAGGTGGTTACTTCGAAGTGCATGCTCAATGACCTTCACCTTATTGTGTAGTGTGACTCCTTGACAGTCATCCGGTGTCCGTTCAACAACTTCATTGTAATAAGTTAGGCCTATATGCACTTCCTTATCCTCCTTTAATTATCATACATAAATGAGAAGAATCAAGGGATAAATTAAATAGACGTTTACCAATTACGCAGCAATTGAGGTTAACATTTTTGAAATTTGAAATTAAATATTGGCAACTTTAAAAGGAAGGAAATTATATTGATAGTTTTGGGTGTGCTGACCTAACCAGAAAGAAGCAAGGCCAAACCCGATCCGGGGGTAATAAAGGCACACATGTCGCCAGGTGTGAAAGACATAAACATAATCGTAATCTTGTGCCACACTTTTTCATGCTCTGTAACTACCCTGTTGTTTTTTGACACAAATTTATTTGGCTACCATTCTGCGCCCAAGCTTATTGAGAATTCTATGCCTACATGCGAAAAACTAGTGCATGCGTAGAAATAGTGCATGCGAAAGTTGATCAATTTATGATGGTTCAATTTTTCGCCTCTCTTGAAATGAAAGTCGAAAAGTTCAACAGTTAAACTTTGTAGAAATGGCAAACCAGTCAGACCAAAAACCGCCTTTCTTTTGAAACTGCCAAGATGAAACTAATTTCCGGCAGTCGCCTTTTTCAAAACGGCGATGAATAAAAGATTGAGAATACCTGTGCACAAAGCAGGAAGAAGGTGATAAATTTCTGATAGCTTCCTGAAGCCATGTGGTATGTCGACATCTCCATGGCAGTGGGAATGGGTGGAGTGAGGCGAATCCTGCATAGAAGAGGCATTTGCGGAGAATGTTCTCGAGCAGGGCAGGAGGAGTGTAGGTGCCAAAATGAGTGGAAAGAGGGCAAAGGCCTGGCGTCATACTCAAGGCCGCGTCATCGTGAGAGAATCAATCGTCCCTCCTCGCTTTTTCCCCCATATCAATGCCACGCCCAAAGGAGGAGACCAAATTATCTGGCGTGAAATCATGGAATTGCATTCTACGCATTCCTTCCTCATCCAATCTTTTCCAACCCCATGACTGGGACGCTTGTCAATATATGCGATCAGATTCAGCTACCAACATAAAAGAGGGAGCAGGTATCTGGCGTTTGCAAAAAAAAGTGCCACTGCTAATGAATGACATCAGCACTTGAGTGGGCAAGGGAGGGGCATAACTTGGTAGCCTGCAGAAAGGTCAAATGGGGCGTAGGGAAGTGGAGGATGGGTCATCGGCCAGCACCTACAGACAGAGGAGGCCCAGTGGCAACATCAACTTGTCCTCATCAAGGCACCCCGCCCCTCATTTCACGCCATCGCGCCTTTGTTTTTCTGCCCCCTCCTACCCCCTCTAGTCAACGCCGCCGTCTGGGGCCCTCCAAGCGCGGCCTTGAAACCCGCAGACGCATTCACGCCCCGCACCACATCCTCTCAATTCAACGGGGCACCACCTCCGCCTCTGACAACTGGGAGAAAGTTGACGGCGGAAGTGGCGGCAAATGCCCCACCTGGGCCCGGCAAGCCTCAAAGACCCTCCTGACACACTCATTTGGAGGGATGTCCAGGAGAGGAGGGGGCGTAGAGAGGAGGCCAGAGGAGCCCTGCCGAAAACGTAACCCCAGCAGGAGGCGGAGAAAAGGCCAGTGGTGAGGGGAGTTAATCAAAGGGAGGAAGTGAGAGTGACACCAGCCAAAGGGCACTGGGACACACCACATACACACCAGACTCCGCCTATCCATGCACCCCTCAAATACCTCATGCTCTGGGGCCTAAGATGCTTTTTGTCTTCTTCTAATCTCCATCCTGCACCATGTTCTAATGCTTCCTTAGTACACTTGCCTAACATAATGGGCGGCTAATGGATGCAATGGAGTGGGCGAAAAAGGGAGTGCCGATTCGCGTTCTAGGTGAAGGGCTGTGCGGGAGGGGAGGAGGCAGACAGATGGGAGGAGCTGAGTGAGGATTAGAAGAAGAAGGTGGCAGGGCAGACGAGTTTCAATCCCTCATTCAGCCCGGGCACCCGAGTGAAGACTCGATCCGGAAAAACCAGATCATATGGCCCACTACTCTGCCGGCACGCCCAAGATGGCCAGGGGAGGGGGAAAGAGAAAGATGGGCAAAAGTTGAGAAAAGGAAAGTGTCAAGTGTAGGAGGGGCAGGGGGAGGTTTAGGTAGACGGATGGTTGGCGGGGAGAGGAGGGGCCGAGAATGTGGCCAGGCAAGGGCAACAGGGCGTAAAAATGCAGATAAAACTGCTCCCGATCCAGCATACAGAGAGGGACAACTCTTGTCCGCTTCGCTTCCCCTCCTCTTCCGGAGGCCCCCCCCCCCCCTAAAATGGCCAGACACCCACCATCCGCCTTTCTGTCCAGCCTGGGGGAGGCAAAAAAGGGGGCGGTGCAAAGAAAAAGAGGGGCGCTGTCAGCATTTTTGGGGGGATGCAAAGCGCTCTGTGTGAGCGGCTCTTTGGGGAGGCATTCGCATTGGCATTGGACAAATGGGGCCTGGTAGAGTGGAGCGAGGCGTGGCATGTTTGGGGTAGCCTCTCTGCTCCTGGCCTCTGGTCAGCACAATGCCAGCGACAAGGTGAAGGTGGTAGAGGGTGTTGTAATCAGAGGGGAGGACAGGACCCCCTCCGTTGAGGCAGGAGGCCTGCAGTTGTGGCGCCCCAAGGTCGGGGTCGGTGAGGGCTCTGGAGGAGATGAGAGTGGGGCGAGAGGGACCCGGAAGCAGAGATGGGCAGGGCACAAAGACACGGGAGGCATCTGTTGGCAGTTGGAGGGCAGGAAGACGCCTCTTCTTTTTTAGGCGCAGAAGGAGGGTGTCATGGACATTGCCTTTCTTGTGCGCGTCAAGTGTTTGCTGAGAGTGGCCTTGCCGGAGGAGGGCCTGTGGGAAGGGAAGCAGACTCTTCGCTTGACCTTAGAGAGGAAGACCTGTTCCTCTGCCACCTCTTCATGCATCACTTCTATTTCACACTGCCTTTGGGACCGGTTCTGCTGGCACTTTGGCCCATCGCCATGCTTTCATCAGCTTCACACAAATTCAGCTGTCCAAATATTTCAAAAATATCAATCACCGCAAAAATAGCGCACCACCAGTGAAGAGGCAAAATGGAGCTTCGAATGCGAGCAGTCTTAGAAAGCCCATGAAAATCCCGCACAGGTGCTATAAAAAGCCGGCACCAAGAGCCCAAGGGTGTGCGAGTAGTGAGTAGGAGGTGGCGACGGAATGATGCTGGACTAAGAGTTGAGGCGGAAAAGGCGGACGCCAGGGTTGGGGACGTTGGGGGAGTCGACGAGTGCCACTAGTCACGCCTTCTTGGCCCGATAGGGGCCAGGCTTCTTCTGGCCATAGCCGTGGCCATAGCCATGGCCCTGGGCGTGGTGGGCGCCATGGTAGCCGTGGTTGGCGTGCTGTTTGGCATAGCCGGCCGCATGGTGGCCCTTGTGGATGGCGTCCCGAACCCCTGGGACCGCCGAAGTGGCTGAGGGCGGGGTGGGGGAGAGGTGCAGGGGGACCGTAGTGCGCGGAGGCTGCATCCTGAGCAGCAGCGGCGTGATGGGTGCCGTGGTAGGCGGCGTTGGCGTGTCCGTGCTTCTCCGCGTAGGCCTTGTCAGTGCCGCCTTCGTGGAAGTAGCCGGGGTTGTTCTTCAGGTAGTAGCCCATCACATGGCCGTAGCCGGGGTTGTCTTAGAGAGTTTCTCTTGGTGTTCTGTGATGCATATGTGATTAGATAAATAGGAGGGTGACGGTATTCGGAGATGCTGGCATGTCCCTTCTTGCCCGCCTGTGCATGGCCTAGGTGTCCGTGGTGGCTGTAGCCGGACTGCCCCGCCTTCCCGTGCCCCGTGTATCTACCAACCAATTCAGCTTCTTTATTCCAGCTAAAGACAGCGCGGCAGGCAGAGGGGAGAGTGAACGAGAAAGACGCCAGATCACTCGACCAAGGGCAAGGCAGAAAGGAGGGGGGGGGGGTGCTGTCAGATCACGCGAAGAAGGGGAACCCGTGGTGGCCGTAGTTTGCTCCGTGGCCGTAGCCGCCATGCCCCGCTCCATAGCCTCCGTAGCCGTGGCCTAGGCCATGATGGCCACCTGAGCATTCATTTTGTTTACCAATGACAAGTGCCATTGCAAGTGGATAGAAACCGAATTTGCCATGGCCGTAGCCTCCATGGCCCCCGTAGCCTCCATGTGGAGCTCCGTAGCCGCCGTAGCCAGCACCGTGACCCCCGTAGCCGCCGGCACCCCCATAGCCGCCTCCATAGCCTCCATGGCCCCCGTAGCCGCTATGGCCGCCATAGCCTGAGCCGTAGCCGCTCCCATGCCCACCATAATGATTGTTATGTCCTAGAAAGAGGTCCAGTGATTGTGATCTATGTGGTGGATGGATGGTTGAGGTAATGGATGGAACCGTAGCCGTGCTTGAGGTGTCCGGAGTGAGCACCGTAGTGGCCGCCGCCGTGAGCGTTGTGTCCGTGGCCGTAGCCGAGGTTGGAGTGATGGCCGCCTTGGGCGTAGCCGTGGTCTCCGTAGGAGGCCACCTTGTAGCCATCTTCAACCAGGCCCCAGCCTCCTCCTCTCAGTCACAAAGGCAGGGCTTCCAAGGCACGGCGGGAACCAGGGGCCCCCCACACTCCGCCTTGACATCTCTGGAAACGCGGCAACTAACGCGGTTTCACGTGGTACTCCTGATGGCTCTGCTTGTAGTAGCCGTTGGGGCCGTAGCCTCTGGAGTAGTGGCCCTGTCCGTATCCTCCTCCTTCATTCAGATCAGAACAGACAGAAAAACAGAATCGACACCTTCTTGACGAAGCCTCCGTGGTAATTTTTCTTATAGCTATCCGCATCGCCGCCCTCCTGGTGATGGGCGGCGGAGGCGTGCTTGGCGATGCTTTTGTGTGCATTGTCATAGGCGGAGTGGGAGGCCTGGTGCCCGCCGTCCTTGTGCGCCGCGGAACCGTAGCCCCCGTGGCCGTAGCCGTGGCTGGCCCCGTAGCCTCCGCTCTTCCCGTAGCCCCCGCCGTGCCCGTAGCCCTTCCCGTAGCCACCGCCGTAGCCGCCCAAGGACGCCGTCTGCACACACCCCTCTTCTCTCCCTCATCCTCACCAGCCAAGCAGGCAGTGCCTCGGCGTAGGCAGCCAGGAGACAGAGAAGCAGAGAGCGCATGCTGTCCAGAGCAGGAGCTGGGGCGGAAGAAGGCTGCGGCAGTGGAGGTGGCCGGGGCCCCATTTATATGCGCCGCAGAGACAATGGGCCTTGGGGGGCTGCGTGGAATGTAGGCCGCTGGAGGGCTGGCTTTGGCCTGGGAGTGTGGGAGCCGGTTCCGGTCCCCTCCACTGCCGCGCTCCCATGCCATCCATCTCCGGCTATCCACCTCTCGCTGCTCTCAGCAACTCCGCCCTCTTTTTCCGCCCCCTCCCATTGCACCTGCAGAGACACTGGCTGACCCAGAATGCTGCGCGCCTTCCAGACGCTGTCTTTCTGTCGCTTATTCCTTTGCCCTGCTAGCCATCCTACGTTGCCAGGCTGCTAGACTGTCAATTGGTGAAGTTGCGTCGTAAATTGACTGGAGGGAGGAGGCAAAAAGCTGGGTGGCATGGCTGGCGTCGTCGCTGTTTGCCCGCCCGTCTGCTGATAGGGAGTGTGGAAAAAGCGGCGGACTACCAGCGGAGGGCAAACAGAGCCAGCCCTGTCCGCCTTGTCATGGAAGCTTGTAATCTCTCATCACAGGGCCGAGAGCCGCCCCTGCGCTAATATACAGCCCCTTTTACTGCCCCTTGACAGCTACTGAGGCCTACTCAAAAGCTGCCCTGCTTCCCTGCTTTTTGCCACTGCCTTTTGCGATAAGACGCCTTCTGTTTTTTTCAAGCATTCCTAACTCCCACGCCACTTTCTTCCACCTAAGTGTCAATAGGTCAACAGTTGACTCGAATTGCAAAGGCAAGCCATCAGGAAGGACAAGAATGGGATGATACTTTTGTTTTGAAGAATATCCGTCAAGGAAACATCATATGTTTTTCATTAAAATTTTGCCATCTGAGTGATTATCCAAACATAAAACGTAAAAATAGACGTTTTAAGAGAGCTTTTGTGAGAGGTAAAAACTGGGATGGATAACAATTCCCTCCCCCGCTCCTTTTTTTCTTTGGCTGATGTCTGGAGCCCCCCCCAAAGGTTTCACCCCCCCCCCCCCCCCCAAAGAGGTTTCACCCTCCCCCCAAAGGTTTCACCCCCCCAAAGGTTTCACCCCCCCAAAGGGTATATATTGAAAAAAATTTTAAAATGCTTATCTTTACATATCTCGAAATTTAAACTCAAAGAATTTTTTTCTAAACAACTAAATACCTACTTTTTTTAGTTTGTCTATACCGAGTTAGTCTATACCGAGTTCGTCATGCTACTAGTTAGTCTATATCGCAATATAGGGCGTAGCCACCTGACTTTTTTAAAGGCTCGCGAGGGACATAGTTAGTCCTTAAATATAGTTAGTCCTTATCGAGTTGAGCACTTTAAAACATTAATGAACTGGGTAAGGACTTACTATGTTTAAGGACCAACTATGTCCATCGCGAGCCTTTAAAAAAGTCAGGTGGCTACGCTCTATATTGCAGTATAGACTAACTAGTAGAATGACGAACTCGGTATAGACTAACTATGTTTCAAAAAAAGTAGGTATTTAAGAAGCATTTTCTGAGAGAAGCAAGGTCATTGGAAAGGGGTTGCATCCGATTTTCTAGAACTCATTTTTTCGATTGGTTTTTGAAAATACATAACATTTTAAGATATTTCACCAAGTGGAACCTGATATTGATCAGCATATGGCTCGCAATGAGCTTGAACAGTTTTGCTCGTCAGCCTTGTATGCAACACGTTGATGTGTCAGGTTTGATCACTATTTATGAATCTGATCTCAAGCAAACTATGGACTTATGGGTATCAAATTGAAGCTAAAAGCCTTCCAAAAACGATGGTGATCCTTGATTTGAGCAATCGGTTAACCAAAATCTGTAATTTTAAAAAACGTGCGGGAAACCAAAATTTTGTCCAATTTTGGGCAGTCAAAAAAAACTTTTTACTCAAAATTTTTGTTCAAAGTGTACATAAACGGTGCCCATAGGCGTTTTTCCCATAAAATTCTGGTCCAGATGGCAGTGTTAGAATATAAGAAATGGGGTGAGCAAACTGGAGGATTTTCTGTTTAATGGTAGCCACTCAGGATTTGGGCCTATGCTATAACGTAGGGGAAAAATTCGGTAAAAAATTTTGGTCTTCAAAATAGGTTTTTCTGCCATAAATTATTTTTTTGGATCCATCTGCTGCTCTCCATGCAATTAAAATTGCCAAAAAAGCTGTTTATATCAAAATTTTGAATAATTTTATTTACCAATCCTATCTGGAATTTATAGTCTGAAGATATGCAAAAATTTCACTTTTTCGGAGAAAAAAACTGCATGGAGACCAGCAGATGGATCCAAAAAAAAAATTTATGGCAGAAAAACCTATTTTGAAGACCAAAATTTTTTACCGAATTTTTCCCCTACGTTATAGCATAGGCCCAAATCCTGAGTGGCTACCATTAAACAGAAAATCCTCCAGTTTGCTCACCCCATTTCTTATATTCTAACACTGCCATCTGGACCAGAATTTTATGGGAAAAACGCCTATGGGCACCGTTTATGTACACTTTGAACAAAAATTTTGAGTAAAAAGTTTTTTTTGACTGCCCAAAATTGGACAAAATTTTGGTTTCCCGCACGTTTTTTAAAATTACAGATTTTGGTTAACCGATTGCTCAAATCAAGGATCACCATCGTTTTTGGAAGGCTTTTAGCTTCAATTTGATACCCATAAGTCCATAGTTTGCTTGAGATCAGATTCATAAATAGTGATCAAACCTGACACATCAACGTGTTGCATACAAGGCTGACGAGCAAAACTGTTCAAGCTCATTGCGAGCCATATGCTGATCAATATCAGGTTCCACTTGGTGAAATATCTTAAAATGTTATGTATTTTCAAAAACCAATCGAAAAAATGAGTTCTAAAAAATCGGATGCAACCACCCTTGCTCCTCTCGTACATTGTTTCTTAATCATCTGCATGAAAATTCCGTGAGTTTAAATTTCGAGATATGTACAGAAGAGTATTTTAAGCTATTAAAAATTTTTTCAATATAGTCCCCTTTGGGGGGGGTGAAACCTTTGGGGGGGGTGAAACTTTGGGGTGGGGGGGGGGGGTGAAACCTTTGGGGGGGAGGGCTCCAGACATCAGCCTTTTCTTTTTTACCACAAGAAGACATGTTTTAAAGATTTTGATAGAGAATGACTAGTCAAAATCGAATTTCAAAATCGAAATTGTTTTTTTAATAATTTATAATTAGTAGAGGAATTTTTTTTCACATTGAACTGAATAATACTTGACACTAAAGTGTGTGTAATTACTTCCTAGCACAAACTTGAATTGTGCATTTTGTGCACATTAAAATTAACGTAAAAACCGTAAAGTCAAAGTAAAAAAGTAACGTGACCAAGTATAATGGCGCAAAGCGCAATGGTGACCGCGGTGCTTTGTGTTACTAAAATAGTAAAAATACGCATTTAGGATTGTGATTTGGAAGCAGTAACTAGTTTAATCAGCTAAATGTGGCACATTGTGGGCATGATGCTTTTTGAATTTTGCAAATGGGTAGAGCAGTTGTTGAGATCTCAAAGTTGAACAAACTGGAAATTTGTCACGATATTCAAAGTTGTCGCGGCAAAAATATTTTTTCAAATGTTCAAAAAGTTTCCAAGGGAGGAAATTTTTTATTTTGAGTGGAATACCCTGCCAGATTTGTAACGGCAAAAATTACCTTTCCAGAAAAAAAAGTTCGTCAAAAACCGTTCAGAATTCGCAGGGCCCACTTCGCGGTCTAAAACCTGCACCTGGCAGACCCTTCTATTTCCACAATATGACAAAGATTCAATCAATTCGATTCTAGTCTAGCGGTATTTTTTTGCTTTAATTATGCATTACGAATGTTCAAATGTTCGAAACAAGCAGTTAAAATATAATTCAAATTTCAAATCAAGCAATATGTGAACAAAATCAGCACAGCCCCAAAATGAAAAGTATATTAGCTATTAAACAGACCGCAGGACTTTGGGGAAATAGTGCAGATGCTGCTGTACAGAGTTTTTAACAGCGAAATATGTTCCTTCATAAAAAAAGGAAGCTGAAATAAGAGTTTGGAAATAGGGAGTGATAGTGAAGAAACATGCAAGATGGTATTCGCGTACGAATTTAAGACGCAAATAGCTCAGTGGTTAGAGCACATTCATTGCTAGTTTAACTTTGGCCAATGACACAATTTTGGCGTCTTTGGTCCCACACTGTCTGACACGCATTTCGACCCCCTTCTGAGCAAAATTGAACTGTAACGCAATCTAGATAAGGATCTTGTGTGCATAGGATAATAACAATGTGTGCTACCCCCGCTGAGCAGCGTTGCCTATAAAAGTGGCTCAGTTGGCCAGTCAGATCCATTTTAAAAAGAAAATAAACCGAAGAAGCTCAAGCATCTCCATCGCCGCCAACGACCCTGGCCCCAATGGGCCTTTTAAGATTGGCCAGGCACTGGGGAAAATGTGGCGTTGTGTGTCCAGAGCAGTCCAGCGATCGTCCAGCGCCGCTCAGCCTCCAGCCTCTTGCACTGAGTTTGGCTCTCATCCTCGGAGATTGTGGTGTGAAGCTGCATGTGGAACGGGTGCTGTACAAAGCCTGACGGTTCAGGCACTTGTACAGACGTGGGGCTTTGCCTTTAAGGGAAACGCCTTTAAGGGAAACATGCGGCAATCACCACAATCTCTGATGTTGAGGGCCATTCTCTTTGCTTGGGGCTGGTCCAATGTTCTCTTCTGGCCAGTCGGAAGCAGATTTAATGAAGAAAAAGAAGCTCAAGAATCTCCATCGCCGCCAGCGGCCCCAGTGCGTCGGGCAATTTGTTTGCAATTTGCAAAATTTGGCAATTTGCAAATTGTCGGAACTATGGGTTTGGGACATGTTCCTTGTGGGCTTTGTTCCTTTGTTAGAGATTGTTGGGCAAAGCTGAACTGGCTAGGATGACGCCGTGGCCAGACTTTTCGGCCATGCGATGCATATAATTTGCCAGTGTGGTAACAAACAGTCTCACCACTAAATTTGCAGGGCTATCCTGCCGCTTGGATTTTGAGTATTGAGCCCATGCCCAAGTGTTTATATGAATTTTACTCCTTACTTATTTAACTATCCATCTCCTTCATAAAAAGGGTGGTCAAAAATCCATGGGTCTCCCATTGTTGCTTCTTTCACAAAACGCCTCTTAAAGTGCCTAGTTACTAAAAAAATGCTGCTTTAAAATCGTTCGAACAGCAGTTTTTTATGAGAAATCTAAATTTACTATTTTGAGATAGCTAACTTTGCTTTAGTTCGTAGAACATCTACTATAGAGATAGGGCGGCTACTCCTGCCCCCCCCCCCCCCCCTCTCCCCCCCCCCCCCCGCCGCCCCTTCCCCCCTCCCCCCCTCTCTCCCCCCCCCCCCCCCCCCCCCCCCCCCCCCCGATTATATAATTTATATTTTAATTTTTTTTTTTTTTTTTTCATTTAAATTATATTTTTTCTCTTCCAAAAACACCCTTTTTTTCTTCTTCAGATAGGGCAGAGCATGTACGGATATTTTGGTTGTGAGGCCGTCTTGCATCAGTTATTGATACCAGTTCGACGATAGCCATCATCCAAGGCGCTTTTTCAAAGCATTTACTTTCATTTATTCATGTGTGATTGGAAAAAATCATCTGAATGTACAGAAACTAAACGCTTATATATTTTGAGCTAACGTAAGAATAGGAATTTAATTTAAAGGCCAACTCTCAAAAAACCTATCCTCTCGGAATTCAATAATTTTTTTCCTAGTTAGGGGACATTAAATAGTCTTGCAAGCATATTTAATTTTTTTAGATTTGCTTAATATCAAAATCTTAATATAGAGCCAATTGGAATTGTGGGCCATAAATAAAGGCTCTTTTTGCCATTTTCAGTTTTTTTCTTTCATCAAAACGGTGAAATGATTGTAAAATCTAGTTTTTTATTATTAATAAAGCTAAAACCAGCAAAAATTAACAAAACCCTTATTTTAATCATTTTCTGAGGTATTCCATTTGACCATGAGATTTAGTGAGTCAAATCAAGGGCTGAAATTGCAGAACTTAAAAATTCATCTCAAAAATAGACAAGTTTTTGATAATTTGTCTATGGCCAAAGATAAATCATTTAATCGGACGGTCTCATTTCTAATTAAGTTATTTGTACAAAATTTTACAGAATTAGTTTTGGTAAGACTTCATTGCAAATATCGTTTAATTTTATATATGTGTACTTACGTTGATTTGACTTGAATTAGGCTCCTTTCTTCAGAAACAAAATGCTTCAGCTTCAAAAAACTTTTCTCATTGGTGACGTGCAAGGTAAAAATAATCATGTACCATGTTTAATTTTGAACCGATATTGTTGTTGGACAACTGAGATTTGATCCTCGGTTCGTATTCTGCAGATTCAGACCTTTCAGCAAATTGATTACTTTAGTTTTTGCCTAAATTGATAGTTTGTAACAGCGCTGAATTAAGCTTATATCAGCAAACAGCCGAAGTGTCCCAGGCAGCCCGAAGAAGGTGAGTGCCGATTAACCGCTTTTCAAAAATATTCAAAAATTATTTCAAAAATTTCGGTTTCTATTTCAAAAATAATTGATAACCAGCAGTTCAATTAAATTAAAAAAGCTCAGTTTTTTCATTACATGATCATTGCACGTTTACGAGTTCGAGGCTTTAACTGTCTTAATCTCTCGGGTGAGTAATGAATTTGTTTGGGGTTCCTTGGTCCTGAAAAGGAGCTTTGGCGCAGGCGGGAAAAGGGAATCGGATGAAGAGGCGTTTGGGTGGGGGTGAGGACCAGTTCCAGGAACGTGCAGGGACACTTAAGCTCACCTCAGCAGCGCGCACAGGGAGTAGTGGTAGGGAGGGGGCGTAGATAGAAGAAAGAGAGGTGAAGAAAGGAGAGGAATGCTTGTGTGCTCTGCCTGCCTCCACCCGCCCGCCTTGCTTGCCTTTCGGATTGAGGCTAGGTGGAGGAGCTGGAGCTTCTATGGAAGGTCAAGACGCGTAGAGGGAGGGTGGAGGGAAGGGAGGGAAGCTCTCTGTTTGTGCCACTTGCGCGCTGTCCCCGCCCGCTTGCCCCCCGAGGATTAGCGACACCTACTCCATGCGCATTCCACCCTCACACCCAGTTCACCACACTTTCACCTCTCCTCCTCTCCCACCGTCATTGCTCGCTTCACGTGTCTTGAGTCAACTCAAATATTTTTTATCTCTGCGACAAGTGGCGTGCATATGTGTTCGGCTATGAATGGGAAAGAGAGAGGATGCTAAGCTGACCAGGAGGAGAGTGTGGGGAAGAATAGGCATAGAGGGATGGGTCGTAAAGCTGAATGCGTTGAGGTGTGCAGGGTCAGCTGGGGCCATATAGATGACTCGCGCCATTCAAGACTTAACACTAAGTACTTAGGAGGGCATAGAAGGGAACACTGTACACTTTATAGCTCCAGACACTGGCAGAATGAAAAGCATGGCATCCCGGATGAAAGTAGAAGGATGGCCCTAGCAGAGCTATAGATGGCGATACAATGGCGAACTCAATATGGCTCTACGTGGCTGACATATCTGTACACGGCTATGGCAGCAGGAGCAGTGAGGAGGCAAAAGAAGCCTAGGAAAGGAGATCGTGCAAGCTTCATAATGCTATTTGAAGAAGGAGACGAGGAGAGGGAAGCGAGGATTGCACGACGAGGAGACAGAAGGAAGCGGGAAGAGAAGGCGGTTGGCATGGATGGAAGAGAGGGGGAAAAGAGATGGAGGAGAGGCCTAGGAGGAGGGTGGAGTGGCGAGGAAGGAGGGCGGACTGCTGAGGACGGAGGAGGTGGTGGGGGAGGCCAGCAGCTGCGGGGGACTCAGCAGCCCGTGACTCATCATGTGCGTCTCAAAATACATTCACGTTCAGCTTTCGATTGATGCAGAAGGATTGAAGAGGGGAAATGAGGTGAAGAAGGGGGCTACCTTGAGATTGGCCTTCTGGGCGAAACTCTTGGGGCAGTGGCTGCATTTGAAGGGCGCTGCGTCCGTGTGCAACTGACGGTGCACCTGCAAAAAGGCCCGCATTCTAAGTGCTTTCAAAGCATCGGCTAAGGGGGAGGGAGGAAGCAAAGGGGAGGCAGAAAGTCCGCTTTCCAGGAGCTGAGGGTTTACGGTAGCAGGGTAGGAGGAGGAAGAGGAGAGGTGAACCTGGAGAGTGCGCTGTTGGCAGAAGCCTTTGCCGCAGACGTCGCACTTGAAGGGCTTCTCCTTGCTGTGGATGTAGCGGTGATCGCGGAGGTGGTCCTGGCGCCGGAAAGCCTGTCAATGCCTCCCCAGCTTCAGCCGAGGTCCAAAAGTGGAAATAGGTGTAGGGGTTGACCTTTCCGCAGATCTCGCAGGGGTAGGGGCGTTCGTCGGTGTGAGTGCGCTCGTGGATGAGGAGGTTGTAGCTCTTGGTGAAGTGGCGCTTGCAGTACTGGCAGATGAACTCCTTGCGCGGCCGACTCGACGTCTGGCGAGAGCCGCCGCGCTGACTCCGCCCCGACATCAGGAACCTGCAGCCCCCTTTCTCTTATCCCACCATTCTTCCCCGTCCCGGAAGTCGGAGGCAACCAGGGGGTCTTGGTGAAGCCGACGGGGGTCTGGGCTAGGGCAGGGATGGGTGCGGCGGGGTTGGCGGAGTGGGAGGGGCTGGCGGAGTGAGAGTGGTGTTCGGCGGCGTCCTCCTGGTCAGCCTGAGCCTCCATGGCGGCGCCGAGGTGTGCGAAGTCGAGGCTGGGCTGCTTGGCGGGGCTGCTGCTGCTGGCCAGCTTGGAGAGGGCGGAGAGGCGAGCGGAGGCCGACTGCAGCATCAGCAGCTGGTAGTAGCCCAGCCACCCGTTCCCCATCGCTCCACCTTCAAGGCCGCTGCCTTGCATTTGATGTCCAGTGAGTGAGGAGAGGGAAGGGGCCTACCGGGCTGCGGGTTGAAGAGGGGCATTGGATGGGGGAAGATGTTGGAGGTCGGTGGGGGGAGGAAAGGGAGGGGATGCGGCGGTGGTGGAAGGGCGGCGGGAAGCGGCGGAGTCATGAGCAGGCCGGTGGACTCTGTAAAAGGAGGGTTTTTAGGTGGTGCTGTGTTGGTGTTGCCATGCGTATCAAGCCGAGGCCTCCGCCCAGCGCGCTGCAAAGCCGGCTTAGGGTGATAAAGAAGCTGGGTGGGGGGGAGTGGTGGGCAAAGACGGATGCCTTGTCCTAAGCTCCCGATGGCCATGCTCAGGGAGTTTGTGCAAGCGCTCACCGTTCAGCACCCACTCATCCCACTCCCCTATCTCCTCCTGCCTAAGAAGGCCTTCCTGGAACGTCTCTAAGCCTCAAAACGGAAACAGGTGGCCTCGGCATCTGACTCAGGGACCTCAGCCTTCCATCACGAGGAGCGGAGGAGGAGCAAAGGAAAAACACTCATCAAAAGGCGAAGGCAATGAGGCGGGGATCAGAAAGTTGAGGGAGGGAAAAGGAAGAGGAGCATTGTGGACCCTGGCTGGGGGGATTAGTAGCTCTAATGTACACTATGCTAGTGAGCGCTACTCAAAACAAGGTGGCTCCGTTCCCACTCACTGACCTCCCCTCCCCCTCCCCCTCCCCCTCAACTACCCAACCTCTCTACCTCCGTCCCTCCTCATAAACTCTCCTACTGATAAGCTCCCGTGCGTCGCTCCAAAACTCTACGCAAGTCCTGACTCATCCTATCCCACTTTCCTCCGCCCACTTGCAAGGCTTTAGTGAGCCAAAGCTGTCCCCTCCTGTCCCCACAAAGCCAGTGCAACAAGGGACAAAGCAAGCAGGACGATTTTTTTGCCTCCTCTGTCCCGCTTGCCAGGACAGAGGCTGCTTGGCTTATGGGGGCTAGAAAAAGGCAGTTGCAAGACTGGAGGGGCTGGGCAACTGGGGAAAAGACCTGCCACCAGCCGGCCCCTTCTTCCGTTTTCCCACCTACTCATTTGCATTGCCCTGCCACAAGGCACTCCCCCCCCCTCCCACCTATGCCACTCAGCAGCCTAAGAAATGCATGATTATGACCCTAAGCGTCCCTTCCCACTTCCCCTCTCCCCCATCCGAATAGGGTTCAGACTGGGTTAGGGACGAGGCTGTTATCGCACAAGCCATCTGCGGCACAGCAACTTCTTGCGCGCCCGCCCTTGCAACAGCGCCGCCCCTGCTAGGAAAAAGTTTGTTTTGAGAAACTCCCCCAAAACTAAGCCTAGCCTGGGCATCAAGGAACACCGCTCAAGCCTCAATCCCCAGATATACCCAACAAAGATTCTTGCAAAACTCCCTCGACACTGAGCACTTCCATTCCCCATGGCCTGATGAGGAAGACAGAAAGCAAGCAGACCTTGTAGGAGCGGCTGCTGGGCAGAGTCCATGGTCGTCTGAAGTCGCCGGGGTGTTGTCGGACAGGTGAGGCTGGCCAGTTGCAGTGAACTGACTGGGCTCTGGAAAATGGGGCAGACTGATGGATTAGACGTGGAGGGTAGCGCTTGAGGGCGGTTGTGTGCTAGAAAGACAAAGGCCCTTCGCGCCGCGCACACAGAGAGAGTAAAGGGGCGGAGCAGGAAGAGGCAGCCTGCTGAGCCAGCCAGGACTTCCCCCTGTGCCAGGCCCCGCGGGTGCCCACAGGATGCTCGCTCAGCAAGTGGCTGGGAAAACTCTAGAGCCTGCAGCGGCAGGAGTCTGCCCTTTGTGGGGAGGAGCAGAGGGCACTAGAAGCCTAGACTGGCAGAGAAGGAAAGAGAGACCGCCCTCTGCGATAAGCAGGCGAGTGGGGAGAAAGTGAGCTGGTGTTTGAGGGCCGGGGTGAAAGTTGGGCGGGGGCGGATGAGGGGTGATGGGGGAAGGAGAGGGGCAGGGGGCGCTGTCGGGGACTGTGTGGGCCAATGAACAGGGCCCGTTCGCCCCCTTTCCTACTCCCCCCGTGCCCTTACGGTGGGCGGGCGCTGTCTTCCCTCCCTCCATACCCCCACCCCTTCTCTTCCTTCCCTTCCTCCGCCAAGCCAGCCCTAAACGGCGAGGAGACGGCTCAAAGGGGGCGCGACAAATGATTACTACCAGAGCATCCGCTTGCTCACGCCCCAAACTAGGCCACCTGAGCATGGCCCAGGCCAGCTTTTACAGCCCCACTTCGTCTAGCCCCTCTATGAGAGGGGGCGAGCGGGGGGAGGAGGGGGATATTTGCCCAACTTGCTATAACTGCCGCCCCTTTTCCAGGCCCTGCCAGAATGCCCCTTCCCTTCATCACTGCCGACACCTACAGCCGCCAACACCACACCGCCCCCCTAAACTCCTCCCCTCCACCACCAGCACATGCCCATGCACACACAGCGGCACTGGTGAGGAAGCGGAAACGAGCGCCCCATAAGAGCCCCCCCAAATCGCTTCTAACACCCCAGCCTCCCAAAAGCCTCACACCTCCCTTCCGACCTTCCGTCCAACCTCCGTCCGTCGTTCAAAAAGTGGCTGTTGGACAGGCCACTGTTTGGCATTCACACGGGCCTCAGTGGGCCCTGAAACTGGCCTTCATCTGGGCCCCAGTCGGGACGGAGCAAAAAACCCTGGCGCCTTGCAACATCTGCATCTAGATTGGAACTGGGCGGAGCAGACTCGGCACCTGCTACCAGCCATTCTCCTCACACCATTCCTACTCCTCCTCCTCCTTCTTCTCCTCCTCCTATCTACCCTTCCACATGCCTCACCAGCCTCCTCCTCCCGCCTGACTCGCCCAGCCTTCCCCATTTTTTGCGCCTCCTTGCGTAATTGCGCCCTGGCGATGGGGGGCCAGGAGGGGGGAGGGGCAGGATCAGATTGCATTAAAATGCGCCACTCCCACCAGCAGCCTGGCCAGGGGCTTGGCTTACCGACAACTCACCTACGCTCCCTTCCCCCCTGCCCCAATCTCCCACCTCTCCTGTTACCACCAGCTAACGGGCATTGTGTTCCTGCCTCAGAGGGAGGCAAGGGAGCGGGCTGAGCTGCTGTCCAGGCCAGGGTTAGGCGGCCTCCAAACTCCCTTCCCCTCCCTCTCTGCCCTCCAAGATTGACTGGAATGGGGGCTGGGGAAGAAGCCGTTATCAGTAGGCCTGAAAATGAGGCCATGGATGGATCTTGTGTGGGGGTGCGAAGGGCCGTAAATGAATGTGGGCCCCGTTAATCGTGCACAGTAACCGCCGGCGGCGCAAAAAAGGGAGGAGAGCGGCGCTCAATTCCGGCGCCTCCTAAAGAAGCCCCGGGAAGATGGACGGGCCGGGCCTCGGAAAAGCCAACGCCCATCTGCCCGCTCTCGCTCCCTCCCAACCACCAGCCTCGCTCATTGCCTCTCCCCTATCCGGATCTCTTCATTACCATCCCACTGCCTGGCCAAGGAAGGAAACTGGCGCCAATGCTCAGCTATTCCGGCATCCATAAGCAAGACGGCTGCAAAAAGTGGCTGGAAGGACCTGGAGCGTGGGCAAGGCCCACTGGTGGAAGGAGGGGAGTGGAGGGGTGCAAGGTGGGGCAGGGCAGGGCAGGGAGTAGCTTTGTCTCTTCTGGGGATGCTGGGAAAGTGAGTGTAGTGCGCAACTCTACGCATATTTTCCGCTCTCTACCTAGCTGCGCGAGAGGCATCCCTTGTTAGAGGCCTAAGACTGGCCACCCAATGTGCTGTTTTTCCAACTCTTCCACCTTTCCCACCGATCATGGATGCAAGTATGCTCTTCTGCACTGAAGCTGCGTTCAGGGGTAGGTCGCCAGTTCTCTTCGCTCTGCTGCGGATGCCGTTGAACGGGCGGGAGATGGGATGATAGAGGGAGTGGGGATGAAGGCGATGATTGAGCAGCTTTGGGGGAGGAGAAAGTGCGGGGGATTCCAGGTCATGCTCCAGTAAGCTTGGCACTGAGCGGAGGGCAAGAGTGTGTGCATGCAGGGCTATATGCTGTGTGTATTGTGGTGTGTGGGGGGCAGTGACAGTTGTTGATGGATGAATGTGTCTAAGAGCCATCTCTCTCGCCCACTTGTGGCGAGGCCCGCCTTTCTGTTTGGTGCCTTGCGGGTAGAGTAGGAGAGGAAGGAGGGAGGGGGCGAAGGGGTGGGAGGAGTGAGCAAATAAAGCTGGTCCAGGTGCTGTTGGGAGGGGGAGGGGGGCTGAAGGCGCCGACTTAGCGAGAGGCTGGAGGTGATGAAGCGACGATCCTTCATCCGCCCCACGCCACCGCCCCCTCTCTTATGTATTCCTCGGATTTGCCCCACTTCGCTCCTTCCCCTCCACTCCGCTCAGCCCACGCAGATAGCAGCACCTTTCCTCTACTGTCCTAGAGCTTTGACGGTCCAAATCAGCTTTCATCGCTTCCCCTCCACTGCGCAGAGAGAATACTGGAAAAGGGCAAAAGGGGGGGGGGCTGTATCTGGATGCGCTAGGTGATGCGAAGGAGGCAAAAAGAGGGGTGGTGAAAGGCGGAGAGTTACGGAAGCAGAGGGAGGCTCACAATGAGCGTGTGAGTTGGCCCATAAACGGCGGGCAGTATACGGGCAGGACCTAAGCGGGTGGCCACCGCCGTCTCCGCTTTGATCTTTTACCGCTACGCAAACAATGCATCCTCCTACACCATCCCACCTCCTCTCCTCCTACCCACCTATCACCTATCTCCTCCCTATCCACCTACCTCCTCCCTATCCTCTTCCTCTCCACCTTCCTCCTCCTCTCCACCTTCACCAGATAAAACACATTGGCATCGAATTCGTCTTAGGCCTATTTCTCTGAAGAACTCTGAAGCAAGCAGCAGCTTCCGTGGATTGGGACAGCGTGTTTGGACATGAGGCAGGGGGAAGCGAGGCATCTTTTGCCGGGCGATAAGAGAAGTAATCAGTTAACGAGCCAAAACTAGCTTTATTGAGGCGCCCAAAAAATGCTTTTATGAGCCTGTCTGGCTTTTGAGGTTTTCACCGCCGCTAGGCAAACAGCCGTCACTTCCCTTTCCCCTCATCCTACTTTCACCACATTCCTCCGCTCTCTTTTCCGTGTCGAGGCAAGTGGATACGTCGTCCGTGGGGTGGCCGTGGGGGTGCAATTAGGGCCGGCGGGTGTTCCCAGGGGCAGAACGCCCCAGCCAGCTCCATATCAAAGACTGCCGTCCCCGCTCTCTCGCCCAAGGTGTCCCCTCAAGTGGCTTCTCACTCCCTCCATCCCTTTGCGCCCTCTCAAGTTTCAGCCCCCTCCCCCGTCTGCCCAGAGAAGAGGGCAGGTGTCAATGTCAAGTGGAGTCGCAAAGCAAGCCGTGCTGTGTGAGCCGGCCAAGTTGGCCCAACAGCGGCCGCTAATAGGCAAACTCCGGGATCACATGTCGCCTAAGCGGCGGCGGCCTTTGAAGCCTGCTTCGGGGCTCTCTGGCTGGAAGTGAGACGGATGAGGTGCGCGAAGCTTTCGGGGACGAGTAGGCGGCCTAAGCCCCGCCCCAGCCGCCTAGGCACGACTTCTGAAGTGGCAGGGCCCGCCCCAGCGCCGCTTTGTCTAACCACTCACCCACCAGCCTGCCCCAACAACAACAGACCGCCTGGCAGCTTCCCTCCATCCATCCTCACCTCTCCTCACTCACTCACCTCCCCTCACCTCCACCCCTCAATTCCCCCATCCCCCACACACTCCTCATCACCTCGCCGCCACTTATCGACCTCTCTGCCCACTGCCATAGCTATATTGGACGCACGCGGAGAAGGCTGCCTAATGCCATTTCCGCCTCTGCTCCCCCTCCCAGCCACCCAGCCACTTGAAATATGCGCAAAAAAGGCCAGCAAGCGAATTGCCAAAAAGCTCGATGCGGTGGAGTTGTGGTCCGCGGATGAGTGCAGAGGAGAGCGGGAAAGATGGGGAGCGGGGGGAATGGGGAGCTGGCGAGGATGTCGACGAACCTGGTGGACATCATTCTGGACTTCAGCCTGGAGTTTGTGCTGATCTACTTCGGGGTGATGATCATGCTCATCGTCGTGTTCGCCTTCTGCTGTCCGCACATCTTCATGGAGTCCTCGCCGGGGCGCCTGTGAATGGAGCGTTTGTGGACGATAGCCTGGTTCTTCTTCGCCTACTCCCTCATCGTCCTCATCTTCGTCTTCTTCGCCTTCGTCTGCCCCCACTGCTTCATGGACCGCGGCAGCCCCATCCGACGCAATGCCTACAGACGCGCCAGTCAGGTTTCACTTTCTTTCCCATTTCCACCTCCTCCTCTCAGCACAACTCTATTTGCCCATTAGGCCTTTGTCATGGCTCATCGCCTGTCGCAGGACTGCAAAATACCCCTGTCCATTCCTGATCGCCAAGAGGGAGAGTGGATTTGATTTTTGGATATTTTGCACAGTCGTTTGCTCAGCTCAACTGCGCATTCCTTCTTTGACCGTTCCAGACAATGTGCTGTGTTTTGCAAGAACAGGAGGTACCCAAAAAGAAGCATAGAGAAGAAGAAGCGTAGACGAGGCAAAGCTGATAGCAGAAAGCACACGGAGCTTGGAATGTGAAGAAAAGAATGAGTGAGCAGAAGGAAAGGCTCTAAGGATTGAGGAAGGAGGGTAGCGTGGCTTTCTCGAAGGCGGTGAAGCAGTCGGAGCGGCAGTCGTCCTGGAAGCGGTACGGCCGCCCATCCGTCTCCTCCTCCGCGAAGCCGCAATACGCATAGTTGTACGGCACACACTCATCTACAAAACACCTCCTTCCTGCCCCTCTCCCTGCCCTCTCCTCCCTCCCCAACCATCGCCAAGGGAGCGTCCCCAGCGGACGACCCTCTGCGGGCGGCGTCCCGAGGGACAGCGGGTCAGACGCAGCTTGGGGCGACAGCAGCGCTTGTTGGCCAGTCGGGCACCGCCTGCGTGAGGATGGTGAGTAGGAAGGGCGAGAGAGGAAGGAGAGAGGAACAGGGCTGGTTAGGGTCGTTGGGATCGGGCGGGGGCGGTGGCTGGCGGGTGGTGCTGGTGGTGGAGGCGGGGGTGGAGAACGGCTGCGGCTCCAGGACTCTCAGGGTGGTGCTGGGGAGTGAGGTGGTGGGAGGCGGAGTGGTGGTGGGAGGGGTTGTCGTTGTGGCTGGCTGCGGCGTCAGGTTTAGCACTTGCCACCACCTAGCAATTATAATGAATGGAGTTTCTTTGAAGACCGTAAACCAGTGAGTAAATCATTTTAAATATGCTGGTCAATTGAATTTGTAGTGCTGCCCTTCCATGGAATGCAGTAGCGTGGAGGACATGGGCGCGCTAGGCAGAGCATAGGATGTGACATTTAGAATTTTTTTGAGCCGAATCAAATATTTGAATTTCGAGATGGCTGTTTATGGCATAGCAATAACATTTCGTAAAATATTTTTGAAACATTTGCGTTGGGTTAAAAATTTTGAAACTTTGTGTCGCATTCAAAAACGTTATGTGTGCCATATCTAAGTTTAGTTTTATTTGAACGTGTACTCTATAATTTGAATAAACATTATTCTAGTTCTCTACAGTTTGAAAAATAATATTGTTTTCAACTGAGCTAGGATACAAAATTAGGGAAAATAGCGATAATAAAAAGCGGTTGGAGCCTAACCGGAGACTGCGGACGTCGCTTTTGATGGGCCTTCGTGGTCGGGCAGTGAAGATGGCCAGGTCAGGCGCAGATGCTGCCGTACTTTCGCTGCTCACAATGGCCTCCGTTGTAGTTGCTTCCGTGGGCGGGGTGGATGTGGACGGCGCTTGGGTGGAACTTGTCAGCACTTCTCCGTTCGCCCCAAACTTCGGCAGCTCGCCCAACCCACTGCTCCCGTTGCTTGCTCAAACATTTATTCTCTTTCATTTCCCAATACCGTCAAGAATAGCTCCCACCTATGTTGGCTGGGCCGAGAATGGTGATCTGGGTTTTGGCCACTGGAATAGATGGCTTTTCCGCAGGCTCATCTTCCTCATTCTTGGACGGGATGAAGCCGACTAGGACCTGGCATCCATGGACAATGAATGGCTAGTAAAATTTTGGCAAAGAGAACCTCTTTAGGCGGCTTGATGACAGGCGGTGATGGCTGGCGAATGGGCTGAAGTGGGGCAGCACTTTTGGGCGGCTTGGTGGGCAGACGGGAGAGCAAAGGCACTGGCGGCGGTCGGGTTGTTCGCTGTTGAGTGGTGGTGGTTGGCTGAGAGGTAGATGTTTCACTCGTCCTCGTCACTTCCTTCACAGGGGGTAGAAATGGAAAAGATGAAGCAAGGACGGCAGTTACAACCTGTGTAGAGGTTGAAGCAGGGTGCAGTGCTTTGGCCGCCCGGGGAATGGCGGAGCCGAGAGGAAGCGGAGCTCTGGAGGCCTGTGAAGCCGCCGTCACCGTCGGAGGGCCAGTTTCCAGCTTCTCTACCTGACCAATGCGGTGAAGCTTCCCATCCATTCAACTTGTTTTCCAGTTTTCATCCTCACCTTAGCTGTGCCGGTTGTGGGGGGTGCAGGAGTGCTACTACTTGTGGTTGTGGAGGCCTGAGTGGTGGTGTAGGTGGTAGTGAAGGTGTCAGTGGAGGTGGTTGGTGCAAAGACGATGGGTCGCTTCGTCTCGCCGGGGACGGTGATGGCGGCAGCGCCTTCGTGGAGGGGGATGAACTCCCGCTCCGTGTCCTGTGTTCTCAAACCGGCCAGATAGTGAAGCTTTGAACCAAGATGGAATAAAATTTGAAGCACCGCTTGAGGCTGAATCTTGCTCTGGGCACCCCACCAATAGCACCGATGGCTGGAGGAGGGGGAGATTTGGCGGCAGTTGTAGTGGGTTCCTGAGTGCTAGTAGTTGTAGGAGTGGTTGTAGTTGTAGGAGTGGTGGTGGCTTCGGTGTTGGTGGTAGGAGGCTGTGTGATTTCCGGCGGTGCGACGTAGTAGGCCGTGCTCGCCGACTCAGAAGACCAGGCGTCAGTCACGGATTCGTTTGCCTGAACTATTTTCCCTTTTGCGCACTCAAAATTTTCAGACCCTACTGAAAATTTATTTCCTATCATTCCAAATTGACCCAAGAACAATATCTAGCAAGTAGCAAAACAGAACGCTGGGGATAGTAGAGACAGGATTATCTCGGACTGCTTCGTAGGCGGCCTTGGCCCAAGGGTCGCTGGTCTCATTGGCCTGGAAGCCGGGGCCAGCATAGGCCTCTGCCTGCCAGGACGGAATGGCCACCGCCACTTTTGCTGCAACCATCAAACCTTCCTCTAGCCTCCCTTTAAAGCCAGAGGCAATGGGTACAGGGGATGACGGGAGCTCGATGTGCCTTGCCGGGCGCGGCGAGAAGGGTGGGATCGCCTTTGGCCTCCGAGTTGGCTGGGGCGTAGCCGAAGCCGAACTTGTGCACCACGGCTGCACCCGGATCCTCTACGGAGTCATTCTTTTTGACCGCTTCTACAGGTTCTAAGGCTGGCCTTTCGCACTCGTCCTTCTCGCACGTTTGCACCTTCAACATTCAATTGTCACACTTGCTTGCAAACACAGCTGCAAATAGGCGCAAAGTTTTTGTTAGTTTGTGTTGGCAGCAAATTGAATTAAGTTTTTACATCGATGTATGCTGACCTGATAGAGGACGGGGCAGGGTCGAATGGCTAGGCGGCCGTCGCGAATTCGCTCCGGGAAAGGCGGGCGAATTACGTCCCGGTTTCGGACTGAGAGCGCAAAGTTGCAATCGCCGAGACAGGGGCCCCAGGATTCCCAGTAGGACACCACGCAGACTTCAATCCCTTTCCACTTTGCCTCATTTCTGAAAAGAAATCTACTGGATACCGGATGGTAGCACTGGTTGAGCGAGCAGCTGCACAATGAGCACAAGGCCTAGACCTTGTCTATTCTTTGCCATGGTGCCGCTGAAAGTTTGCTTTCATTATTTCATCGCAACAAAAACTCCGTTATGCTCCATTTGGTCTAAAGGCTGATGGATAGACTTTGAGTGGAATGGAGAAAAAGTTACCTGAGAATCGATGGGTGAGTGTTGCGGGTCCTAGGAGAGGTCCATCATGAGGTCGTGTGGAAGAGGGAAGTTGGAGAAGGTTTGTTTGGGGAGGAGGGGAGGAGGAAGGGGAGAGTTTCAGTCCATCCTCGCCGCCCCTCTTCCTACCATTGTTTTCCACCCCCAGAAGTAGGCCAATAAAAAGAAACCCCTCATCGATACGCAGACGACCCCATGCCACCGCCCTGGACACTTTACAATCCTCTCCTCACCACCATTACAATGCACACAGGTGGCCAGACCCCCAAGGTCAACCCCTGTCCATCGCTTAGGCGAATTTCGACACCGTTTCACTTGGCAGGCCAATTAGTTCCTCCGCTGTTTTTGCAGACTTTCCCCATCGCCGAATTGACTTGTCAAACAAATCCCTCTCAACAGACTGATATCGCACAGAGCAAGTGGAACAGGAAGTGGGAAACAATGATAGCTTAAAGCAATGAAAGTGATGGTAGCAGATTATTAGTGCAAAATAACTGCGCTCCAAATATCACTTTCAATAGCAGAAGTGTCGGTGAACGGTGGTGGTGCACTTCTTGCATTTCACGTAGCAACAGTGCACATACCTGGAAGTAAAATCAGCTCTAGATGAAGATTGGGTGGGTGTCAATGAAATGTAACTTGCAGAGGCAGTTTTCCGTTTTCTGCTCTATCCGAGTCTCAAATCCCCGTCCACAGCACATGCTGTCACAGTTGGCGTGACTCGAGGCTGTCGCATTGCATTCTCTTCAAATAGCTTACATTTCTCCCACAATATCTATTCTCTTTGCGTTTTAACACTAATTATGTCAGCTAAATGCCATCCATAGTTGACAAAATGCCATGAAACCATAGTTTCTAGCTTTTGCTAAACTTTAAATATACGGCTGAAAAATCCTCATGTTTGCCGAAATACACCGAACTCGACTCCTTTATTTCCATCAAAAAGCCCTTCTCTAAATTCCAACCTTCCTCTGGTGCCCATGCTGCCGACGCGAGAGTCGGCGGTGCAGTAGTCGGGACTTTTGCGTAGGTAGACGAGCTCCGTTGGACTGACCCTGCCTCCAGTGACGGGAGTGACAGCAGGCAGCCCCTCCTCCTTCGACCCCGCCTCCACCAGCTTCGGCATCTCTTTCACCTCCGTCGCCCTACTATACTTATCCTTCAGCCTGGCAATCATCATCCTTCTTCCCTTTCATCTCTCGCTCCAAGAAGCCGCTACTCTTCCCCGATCACAGAGAGCGAAGGCAGCGTTTCCCAGCACGTCTTCACGGTACAGCTGGACGAGACCCCGTGGCATTTGCACTTCCGCTCTCGACGCTCCGAGAGTACCTGTCAGAGGAGGAGCAGGCAGTTTGGGGGAGGGAATGAGAGTGAGTCAGGCTGCGCACCAAACGACCCACGTCGTTGTTGTGCTGATTCATCTTGAGGCGGGGGCTGAGGATGTCATCGTCCTCCATAAAAGCTTTCATGGAGATCCGGTTCCCGATCCCATCCGCCAGCAGCTGTCCCCGTCTCGTCTGAAGGGCCAAAAAAGGGCTTGCATTTTTCATGACAAAAAGCTATTCACGAACCTTGACCTGTTTGCGCTTCTTGCGATTGCGTCTAAGGAAGCGTTTCCAGGGCGCATCCGCCCACTCTTTGCTGACCACGATGCCGTGGTTGATGTTGTCCGAACAGCCCTTCCACTGCAAGTGCAAGTGTTGCATAGCTTTCAAGGTATCTTCTGAGGCAGAGGGCTGCCTTGAAATCCTCCTCCTTGGTCTCCGGCAGGGGGCCGCAGGGACACCAGGGAATCAGACCCTGGGCACAGGCCTTGGCCACTCCGTGCGCTATTGCTGCCGCTGAGAGACTGTACACGAATGCCTGCTCTCGGGTCCCTGGAAGGCTTGGGCTCTTTCTCCTCGGATCCCTTGAAGGTAGAGTAGGTTGATGGGGGGACCTTTGGTGAGGTCGGCAGCGAGTCTGGGCGCAGCTCTGAGGGAGGAGCAATTCCAGCGGCGGTCGGCGAAGGTGGCCTCGCAGACGGCGCGGGCGTCCTTGGTGCTGCGCATGATGACGGGCATGAGGTCCGTGTGCCGCTTGCACAGCTTCGCCTGGTAGCCAACGAGGCCGAACTTCTTCCGCTCCTCGGACCCGCTCGGACAGTCCGACACCGACCGCCACGCTTCCGGCACCCGACTCAGAGCTCTGCCAAATTAACCTACACCTTCCTCAGCCTAGTTTCCTCTCCTTTTTGAACAGCATCCCAAAATCACCAATTGCTAATAATATTGTAACTAATTCAAAATTTCGTGGATACAAATTGTTTTGATGTGGATGCAGAGTGCAGATAGGAAGGTGTTATAGGAAGAAACTTTTTAAAAAGAATAGCTCACATCCATTTGATGCCAGTGACGCGGGTGAGAAGGAGGAGTGTGGCGATGCTAAGGGAGGAGAGGATCATAGTCCTTCCTCTTCGGTGGCTAATAGTTGGGGGGAGTAGGCTGGGTTCAGGTGGGCAGACGCTTGCACATGCTCGTAAATCCCCGCCTTCAACTTCCACTCCCCCAACGCCCTTCTGTCCAGATGCTTTTCCTCTCCGCCCACTTTCTCCTCCGCCTCCAAGCCTCACACGCCTTTCTCCAATGTCAACAATTGCCTAAAGCGTGGGAATCCCTGCCTTACTAGCCCTTTTTTAGGCCTCCACTTTGAGTAGAGCAAACAAGAAGCTCAATGAAGCGCTGGCAAATGAATGATGGGTCTGGTGGTAGTGGAGGGAGGGGGAATGAAAAGGAGGGTTTGGAGGGACGCCGAGGAGTCGCAAGTCAGAAGGCGTGAAGGCGGAAGGTGAGGAGGCCGTGGTCTGAGCCTGCCTGCTCCTTCTTCTTTCGCCCTACAGGTCCTACGAATCTCAGCTGTCACCTAAATCACTCTCCCGCCCAGTGGCGGATATAGGGGGGGGGAAAAGGGGGACGTTTCCCCCCCCGAACGGATTTCGGGGGGGGGGGGGGGAATTCCCCCCCCGAAACTTTCAGGAAAGGGGAAAATTTCACCCTTTTAGATGCATCTTGTCAAAAAATTTTCGCGCGCTTCGCGCGCAGAGACTAGTATTAACCAAATTTAGTTGTCCATTTTTGTGTTTTGAGAGCCTGATTTCAAAAAAAATTTCTGCTACGCAAAAAATTTGCAAATTTTGTACCAAATTTGTGAAATTTTTAAGATATTTAGCAGTTTTTGCAGCTTAGATTGAAAATTTTTGCGCGCTTCGCGCGCAATTAGATAAATACTATTGAAAAAATTTTGACCCAAATTTTTCCCCCCCCGAACCAAAATCCTATATCCGCCACTGCTCCCGCCACCCACCCCTAACCAACAACTCATTTGCATACCATCATAGACGCTTCCTATACTCACCCAACTCAACTTCACTGTCAACCCAACCCATAGCATTCTACCATTTACATATTCGAAAAGACAAGGTGTCCTTTATATTCGAAATAAAGAACGACTAAGCAATGCTACTGGAAGTTAGTAAGCAGTAGATAGAATGAAAGGTGGGGGGAAATTGATGATGTGAGGTCTGCTTTGGTGGTGGGAAGGATGTTAGGTGGGAATGACATTGGGAGCGGCAATGGGGGCTGGGGATAGGCGGTGTCTCCTCCTGCCTTTCTCTCTCTTTCCACCTCTTCGTCAGCTTTACGACATTTTTATGGGGCACCTTTATGGATGCGTCCCCCTTTGCACCGCCCAGCCCCTCTTTTACCTGAACCCTCCAAACCCCTTCCCCCTCTCTTCCTCTCCCCTACCACCCCCACCTCCCCTCCTACTTCCCCTCCCACCATCCCCTCCGACCATCCCCTCACAACCCCGCCATTGGTTGGCCATAAAACCCCCCGGCTCGCTTCCCTCAGCGCCTCTTAGTTAGGCCGCAGAGTCTATTGGGGAGGCTGTTTTGTCTCCTGCTTCAGGCCAGGTCAGTCTCCACTCCTCTTTCTTACCGCCAGCCTCCGCAAATGAGCACGCCTGTTCCTTCCGGCCGTCCAATTCTCTTCTACGAGCTCCCAGACCCACTCCTCATTGCCCAAAATAACCGCTCCAAAAGTTTCCCACTTTGCAGAAGCCACTGCTCTTTTTGCCTTGTGGGCATTTTATCGTTGCGTTCAGACTACTACAGGCAAATGTTTCGTCAAAAATCAACATATTCAGTCAGTCATTCTCCAAGAGAAGTTGCATTCAAACACCCGCTGCGTTTGGGCGCCAAGAGCCTGAAGGACAGGGTAGAAAATGCGCACTTGCTCTGCAACTAGTCTGGCTCATGTCCAGTGTCTGGCTGGACATCCTTCCTGAAACAAGCAAAATGTGGCGCAATAGCGACGGCGATGCACTAACAGCCTGGACCCAGAAACTGTCCAGAGCTCTGGAAGAATGCAGCTACGATGGTTGCCCCTGCCATTTCTGCCTTCATTGAACGGCTATAAGGGTAACGCAGATGCCTCCGGGGTGACGGAGCTGCTGTCCCTGCACTGGGTGGAGGGGGAAGAAGGTGGGGTAGAGCCGGTGGAGGAGCCGGGCAGGGCGCTGCTGGAGAGCAATTTGGAGTCGCCTTGGGACGCCATCGCCCGCTTTCACCTCCGCGTCCGATGGCTCCTCTCTCAGAAAGGCTTCTTTTCTCCTTACACTCTTTCTATCTCTCAGCAAGCCACTTTCAGACGCTGAAGGGGCATTCCAAATCCAGGCACAGCTGGTTCAGTTGGTGGCACGAGAGGTTTGCATCTTTGAAGCAGGAAAGTAGAAAGAAGTGGAGGCAAGAATGGCGGATAGGTGATCGGGAAGGCGAAGGACGAGAACTGGTTCCTGCCCATCGTGTACAAGCTGGCCGCGGACTTGCGTCTCCTGGCCAAAGCCGCCGACCGCTGCTCTGATGGCTCCAACGCAGCTGCTGAGGGTTGAAACTATCTCTAGCATCCTCTTCTCACTCCTCCTCCCTCCAGAACGGAGAGAGAGGATTGAGGACGAAGTTTTCTGGAGCAGAGTGCGGCGGCGATCATGGAGTGCTACCGCAGCTGTGTCGGCGACATTCGCGCAGGTCTGGAGGTCACCAAACGCCTCGCCATCCTCAACCTCACCAACCAGCTCTTTCGCATCTATTTCAGGGTTCCACCTTCCTTTCCTCATCACTGTGCTAAAACCGGCAAGAAGCTGTGTTGAGATCAACAAACTGAATCTGCTGAAGCCGCTCATCCGCGCCATCGAGAACTGCGGCCAGCTCTACGACAACTTCAGCATGGCTGACAAGGTTGAGGCTGACCTTCTTAGTAGGGGGAGACGAGGGGAGGTGGGGAGTGTCTGTAGGTGACCTACAACTACTACCTGGGGCGGAAGGCCATGTTCGACGCCAACCTGGACCAGGCTGAGAAGGCCCTCTCCTTCGCCTTCAAGGCCACCCTGGCCGCCGACCACGCCAAGAATCAACGACTCATTCTCATGTTAGCCTTCTTTCTACTGCCCCAAAAACCTCTGCGCCCTAAGATATCTCCTGGTTGAGGTATTTGATTCCGGTGAAGATGTTCTTGGGCCACATGCCCACGCAGGATCTCCTGGAGAAGCACAACCTTCATCAGTTCGTCCCCGTCGTGGATGCTGTCAAGTAGCTTTACTCCTCTTTCACTCCTTCCTCCAACCAGTCAACTAACTCTCCAACAATTGCAGACAAGGAAACCTGCGGAACCTGAACGCAGCCTTGGAAGAGCACCAGGCATTCTTCATCAAATGCGGCATCTTCCTGATGCTGGAGAAGCTGAAGATCATCACCTACCGCAACCTCTTCAAGAAAGTGTTCGCCGCTTCTTCGCCATCATCACCTACCGCAACATCACCCCTGGCTGCTGAGAGGGGAGAGTGGTGTGTAATTGTAGGGCAGGGGTGCTGGGGACGCACATGATCGACCTGGATGCCTTCGTGCAGGCGCTGAAAGCGACTGGTGGGCCGGAGGAGGAGGATGAGGAGACGGACGAGGCAGAGGTTGCCTGCATCCTCTCCAACCTCATCTACCAGGCACCCCTTCTTCACTTCCCCAGCCCAATTGATCATTGTGAACGTTCCCTTGCAGGGCAAAATCAAGGGCTACATATCGCACCAGCACAAGAAGCTCGTCATCTCCAAGGCCAACCCATTTCCTGCTTTGTCCATTGCGGCTCAATGACGATTCTTCTACCAACTGCGCTTTTTTTCTGTGATTCCAATTTGCTCGAAAATTTGGTAGCAATCTCCGTTTTATTGGCACTCAAAAATGCACTGTATGGGGTGAATCTAAGAGCGAGTCAGCGACGAGGCTGCAAAGTGGACAAATTTGCAGCATCGACTCTGGCTTTGACGCACTACAAAGGGGGCTCTGCTACATTGCTCCTCTTTACACGCGAGGTCCGCCTCAAATCCTTTCCATTTGCCACCAGTTCGGGGAATGAAGCAGAAATGTAACGGCCCCGGGAGCGACGGCCATTGTTGCCCATCGGCCCAAGTCCCTTGTTCCCCTTTGGCCCGCGTCTCTTGTTACTGAAGGAGCGGCTATTTCCAGCAGAAGGGCGGCGACTTCGGAAGCTTCGGTTTGATGGCGGCGGTGGGAAGCCCCCTTGGGATGGCCCAAATTGGCTGGGCCCACGGCTTCCGAGTCTCCTGCTCATCAACTCCATGAACTTGCTCCCGGGCTCCCCTCCGAAGCCTCCCTGGAATTGGCCTCCACGACCGCCTGAGCTCCTGCCGCCGAAACTCCGCCCTCGCTCTCCTCTCCCAAAGCCACCGCCGAACTCATCGCCGCCTCCCAGCCCACCTTCAGCCCTCCATTCCTTCTTCTCTACTTCAGGGCAGAACAAAGCTCACCAAAGTCCACCTCTCTTTCCCAGTCCCCACCACCTAATTCCTCGCGCCCTCGCCGTCCTGCAAAACTTCATTTCCTTCATCATCGACGGCATCTCCTTCGTTTTACTGTTTTTGCGGCTTCCGAAGCTGCTCCTGTCAAAGTCCCCATCTTCACCTCCAGCGCCTCCGAACTCCTCGCGCCCTCGCCGTCCTGCAAAACGCTTCTTTTCTTCATCATTGGCGGCATCTCCTTCATTTTACTGCTGCTGCGGCTTCCGAAGCTGCTCCTATCGAAGTCCCCATCTTCTCCGCCGGCCCCTCCGAACTGCTCGCGCCCTCGCCGTCCTTCAAAACGCTCCATTTTCTTCATGACTGGCGGCACCTCCTTCATTTTACTGTTGTTGCGGCTGCCGAAGCTGCTCCTGCCGAAGTCCCCATCTCCTCTGCCAGCACCTGTGGCCATTTCTTTAAGCGTTGAGGAGATGGTATGGCAAGGATTGAACGTCTTCTAAGCGAGGAGCGTCGAGACTCCAGGCCTTCTCCGCCCTCCACTCCGGACCAACCGCCACCCCAGCTGGGGCCATGGCCCCCCTCTCCCTCTCCATGACCTTGTCCCTCTTCATGACGACCCCTGTGCCTCCGGCCACCGCCCTCAGCACCGCCATCTCTTCCACCGCCCATCATCGATCGGAAGGCCTCTCGCATCCCCTCGAAGCCTCCTCCATTGCCCCGCTCACGGCGCCGCGGACTTCTGCCGAACATCTCCTCCCCGAAGCCTCCGGGTCCACCCAGCTCCCCGCCAAACTCTTCCCCGAAGCCCCCAGCTCCACCAAACTCCTCCCCAAAGCCTCCAGGTCCACCAAACTCCTCCCCAAAGCCTCCTCCCAGCTCCCCACCAAACTCCTTCCCCCGGCCCCCGCCGAACTCCTCGCTGCTTCCAGAGCTCTTGCCTCGGCTTCGTCCACTGCTTTCGCTCCCGCTGCTTTTTCCGCCTCAATCACAGTGTCACTGAGCAATCACCTGGGCGGGGTACTGAAGCGAACCTTGGGCAAGGGAAGCGAGCAGGCCAAGGCCCAGCAGAAGATGGAGTACAAGCATTTTCGCCAGCCCCGCAAAGAATGAATCGCCTTCAAATGCCTTGGTTTTATGGCAAGTTCCTAAGTGCCTGCGCTTCTTCAAACCTTTCCTTGGCCTGCCCCCGCTTTCTTTTCTTCCACATTCAAACTGGCTTCGGAGTCGTTCCACTGACGTCGTCTTACGAAGAAACCTATTCAAGCTTTTTTATGCCAATCGAATGAAGGCTGCTTGCATTCATGTATGAAGAACCAGGTTGCTTAACAAAACGTTATAGGTCATTTATAATTTTATTGCTCCCTGTTGCATTCAAATGCCTATTGAGGCCCTTCAAAGAGCTAGCGACATATATAATGAGTTGGGCGCTGAAATTTCGGTAAAAAATGTGGAATATTTGAAAGGTTACAGGTGGAAAGAGTGAAATTAAGTGCTAACATTCTAACTTTTTGGAAAAAACAAGTCTATTGCTGTAAAACTTACACGCATAAATACGCAAAGGCCTGGTGTCAAAAATGACACCACCAATTCATCTCATTTTTTAAAATGCATTCAAAATGACTGTTTTTGACCGCGGAGCGGCCCGAAGGGCCGCTCCGCGGTCTATAGAGGTTACTCAACTTTTGTCCTCATATATATATATGTGTGTATATATATCTGCAAGTGCTATCGGTTTTAGAGAGGATAGAATCCCTAAAAACAAGAAAAACAAAAACCACTTTAAAAAAAAACCAACACCCCCACGGCAGCACGGGCGAATTCTCAACGTATCTGGACGTACTTTTTTTTTCCTGAAAGCTACAATGTGCCGCTTGGATCCTGGGGGGGTGGAGCTGGTACCGGGCTATTAGAAACATTACCTTCCTGAGTAGGAAATTTTTTTTCCCGAAAATCACCATTTTCCTCTATAGCGTCTGAATGGCTGAGAATTGCACACAAGACTTAAGTTTTTTTATTCACAATTCATGTATGCTGGTTCTAAATCTGTGCTTACGTTTGAATTTGGTTGAGAAACCACAGACTTTTCCTTTTGAGAGAAGAATTGTCATGTTGAATGGCTGAAAATTGCACACAAGACTTGAATTTTTTTGTTCACAATTCATAACTGCTGATTCTAAATATGTACTTACTTTTGAATTTGGTTGAGAAACCACAGACTTTTCCTTTTGAGAGGCAATGTTCACCCTCACAACAAAATTTTTCCTTAATTTTAGGATTTTGCCACATGCTAAGGTGCTCCGCGGTCACCTATTGCGCTTTGCGCCATATACTTGTTTTACCATAAAGCCCTGTAAGAGATCACCAGAGGTTATGGCAGGCGACTCCAGCACCAATGCCTTCTCTGCTTGAGCTCCAATGATCTTGCCGATGGCTATCAAACAGCCTTCCCTTTTTGTGCGATCCAAACATGGTAGGATGTATATCTTGTCCTTCACCATAAGTGAACAAATATTCTGGCCATGCGAGTATGCTAGAAAGAGCAAAGTTAGCAATTGGGGTTGCTGCCAGCGAGTGCGGAGAGTTCGCAGATGCTCTTCTGTATGAACTCCACATATGTTGGGACCTGAGTTGGGCTGGTTTGGATCTTGAATGGGCTGAGGGGGGGCTAAAAAAAACTTTGGTGTAGACGCCAGGAACGCCAGCGAGGGCGCAGCCGTGGCCCCAGGACACGATGCCGCCCAGGTACCACTTCCCGTCCCCATGCTTGTACACCAGCGGCCCTCCCGAATCCCCCTACATTCCCCAATTCCCTCTCCTCGCAGTGGGCGGGCAGTAGTAGGGCACCTGGCAGGAGTCCACACCGCCGGCGGAGTAACCAGCGCAGATCTCCGCCGTCCCGTTCACCCAGCTACCACGGCCGCGATAGGTGGAGTCGCACTCCTCCAAGGAGACTATCGGCACTGTGGCCTCGTAGGGCAGCTCTGCAGAGGGGCTGGGTGGGGGTGGTGTAGGCAAGCAGGGTGTGGAGGAATGGCTGACGAGTGGTCTCTCCGCTGCTGTCCTTGCCCCAGCCGGCGATGAAGACGAACTGGCCCGGGCTCAGCTGCTGCCCTGGCGGCGGCAGGCACACCGGCTTCCGCTTCGCAGCAAACTCCACCGCACTGCCGATTTGGCCTGGTCTCTAGGGGCGGGCAAGGAGAAGGCTACGTTTTCAGTTTGAGGATAGCCAGATCGCCGCGACTAATGCCGTCCGTGCCGGCGTTCTCGGGCAGGGCCTTGATGGCCTCCACGTCAGCCACCCTCTCGAAGTCCTCGTCCGCCCATTTGCTGCAAGGGGAGGCGGAGTGTTTGGGATGAGTGTGGAAGGATGAGAGACTCGTGATCGCCGACGTGGACGGAGCGTCCGGAGGGATTCTGGTCTTCCAGGCAGTGCAGGGCGGTGATGACGATGTCGCTTTTGTCCAGGCCGTCGGCGACGCTGACGAAGGAGGCCCCGCAGCTGGGGAAGCCGTTCCTGCGCAGGGAGACGAGCCAGGGCCAGTCCCCGGCCTCCATGGCCGTCCCGCCCACGATCCGCGCGCTGCTGGCGATGCTGCTGGGCGGCTGCTCTCCGCACTGACAGCCGTTGGCCAGCGAGCAGCTCGGAGATGGTGCTGGCGTGGTGATGGTGGTGGTGGTGGTGGTGGTGGAGCCTCCGCCGCCGCAGTTGGCGGGGTCCTCGTCGTCGCCGTTGGAGCAGTCGTTGTCCCCGTCGCAGAGCCAGCTGGCGCGGATGGTGCGCCCGTCCTGGCAGCTGAAGCAAGCACTCTCGTCAGAGCCGTCCGAGCACTAAGAGAAGATTGCAGCTTCGTGTGAGGAGGAGAAAGAAAAGAGTGAACATCCCAGTCCCCGTCGCAGATGTAGCCGGAGTAGAGACAGCGGTTGTCGGCAGGGCAGGTGTGGCCGTGCTGGCAGCAGTCTGCAGCCTTGCAAGGCTCAGGGATGCGGCGAAGGGAACGGGGTGCTGGAACCGAGAGGACAGCGACTGGGCTCCTCGTCTTCACCCTGGGGACAGTCCCTGGGGTCGCCGTCGCAAACGTAGGCGCCATTGATGCTCAGGCTGGCGTCGGAGGGACAAGTGAAGCTTTGGCTGGCTTCGTGGCAGGTAGCAGGGGGAGGAGCTGAAAATGAGGCTTGTGGGTAACGGAGAAGATGAGAGAAGACGTGGGCGGACAGCAATCAGCTTCGTCTTCGCCGTTCTTGCAGTCACTCTCCCCGTCGCAGACCCAGCCTGAGTTGATGCAGTAGCCGTCGTAGAGGATCATGGTGCCCGAGGGGCACTTGAACTCTGACGCCTCACAAGTCACGCACTCTGGAACAAGCATGAACTGCTCATCCCTTGCATGGCGTATAACTTTGGAAGGAGGAATAAAAAATGAGGAGAACCAGCGCATGAAGCCTCATCCGTTCCGTCACTGCAGTCTGGGTCATTGTCGCAAATGAAGCCGCTGAAGACGGAGGTGGAGCCGCCGTCGCAGATGAAGTTGCTGTTGAAGTCCGGGCAGGCTTGGCCTAGGTCAAGACATCCGCTTAATTGGCTCATACTTAGATGGAGGATTGTAAACGTTTGCCGCGCTTGCTCTTGCTGCTCTTGGCGGCCTTGGGGCTACATCTGGGGAGGCGGATGTAGTCCGCCCCGTAGTTGGTGGCAGTGCTCCGGTACTCCTGCTGCAGCAGGTCACAGCTCCCGCCTCGTCGCAGCGCAGACTTGCACTTCTTCTCCTGCACCCTTCTTCTCCTCTTCACAGCCTCCCCTCAGTTTGTCTCAGTAGACGGCCAGCCTTGGCACAGGCAGCGGCACAGAGGAGGTTGAGCTGGTCGCGGTCGCCGGGGGTGGGGAGGTTGACGGTGGCGAAGGCGCGGATCCAGCCCCGCGCCCCCTGCACCGGCATCACGTCCGCCTCCACCTCCGACTCCCCGCAGGACAGCTTCTCACCTAAAACCTCACTTTCCTCCTCTGTCCTCTCTGCCAGTGCGGGGAATGAGGGGACGGGCGGCGGCCTTGAAGGCCTTGTTGCCGCAGACGATGTTGCTCAGGTAGGACGCTTCTTCTCCGTTGCCCTGCGGCTTCACTTCGCTCCTTCAACTTCTCCGCAGTCCCAGAGGGGAAAGAGAAGCGGAAGATTGGGCCAACTGGAAGAGGAGGCAAGTGTTGTCCTGTCGGACTGCGCTGAGGCAATCTGGGTCCCGGCTGCAGAGACGGGCACAGGCCAGGTTCCCCGCATCCTCTCCACCCTCCACCTGAAGCACAAGAAGCAGCCATCAGCAGCCTCCTCTCACCTTGGAGAAGGCGACTGGGTAGCTGCCGTCCGGAGCAGCTGGAGTGGCAGGGCCCAGAGTGGCCTTGAAAAGGCACGGAGTGGATGCTGAAAGACAGCGAACGCAATTCAAAGACTTGAGGGCCTGCTGCGCTTACCGGCGCCGGCGATGGCGAGAAGAGCGCTGAACCGGATAAGCTGCAGCATAGCTGGGGATGGGTAGAAACAGGGATTGAAATGAAAGAGTTGGGCGCTCATTTTATCCCATACTCTCGCCTAATTGGCTACCAATTTCTATTTGGCTTCTCTAATTTTGAATTGTGCGGCAGTTCCTTTCAAAGCCCCGCTCTTCAGCTCGGATTAGCATTTAGATTCATTGCATTCCAGGCTATATCACCATTGACGGGCGAGCGACCGAAATTGATCACAGATAATCCCTAATTGAGCAGCCTATCTTTCCACAAAGCGGCTTATTTGATCATTAAAAGTGTCTGCGTCTTATATAGTAGCAATCTTGATATGTCCCGCCATGATGTAGGCCAATAACTGAATATTTGGCAGCGTTCAATTCTTTTCCTCGTTTCATTACAAACGAGGATAAATTACATTTTTTCTTCAACTGGAAAATGAAATATATTTCTTTCAGCACCTGCTGAGCTGAAGCATTCTATTATTGTTGAGCTGCTGGGGTTTTTTACCGTTGTGCTTCGGTTGTCGGTTGCTGAGAGAAAAAAATAGGGGGTCAAAATATTTCGTCAACCGCGTTTCTGAGACTTTCGATCTTCTCAGTAAAGCTTTTTTAAGAGGTGGAATTCGATAGGCTCAAAAAGGGAGATTTCAGTTTTGAAAAATTGAAGGTTCTCTGATTGGAACGATGTTGTGCCACCATCCAAGGCAATTTAGTTTTCATCTCGACCACCAGTCGTTTTCCGAAAAACGGATTGGTTGGCCTGATATGGTCACTTTTGTAACATGCACTTTTCAGCCATTGTAACCAGCAATTTCAGTTTTTTGAAAATTTTGAATGAGAAACTTCAATCAATAGTTCAATCAAAGGGTAAATTGGATACAAAAATGGTGGTGTACCTCAATTTTTGTATAAATGGTTCTGAAAAATGTAATTTTGAAAAATAACAAATTGCGGATTTTCAATTTTGGCACAAAAAACTGATAGCTCAATTTTGAGTGGTTTTGCCAAGGAGTGGACAATAACAACGTTAAAATTAAGGTTCTTGCGGTCATTTTATGCATAATACTTCAGGTTTTGGTCTGACAAGATCAGGAATTTTTTCGATTGAAAATTTGCAGTCAACATTTGGCCCTGTGTTAAAGAATAGGCAAAATTATTGGGAAAAAATTGTCTCAGATTTCCATTTTCAATACCTAATTTGCCTAAAATGGGGCTTAAGCGGAGTGCAAGCATGGACAATCCTTAGCGACCGACCAACCTTATTCCAGGATTTGAAAATGTGATTGTGTTCCATTAATTTTTGGGGGTTGTACAGAACTCTAGGTAGGCTCAGACGAAGCAGCAAACTCAGAGCTTTAATTTAAAAAATAGTTTGCCAAATTTGGGTAAAAATTGGGCAAAATATGGTCAAAAAACTTTTCTCAAAGTGTCCGTCCGCGGTCCGTCCGCCGTCCGCCGTCCAAATTTGCACCTAAGCCTGCTTGGGCATAAGGGTGAAGAAGTTTGATTTGGTCTTAGCATACAAAAATCACTGAAAATAGCCTGGGCTTTAAGGCGATGAAATTAAATTTTGCAAGCAAATGAGCCACCATACCAAAAAGAGCCCAGAGATTTTAGAGAGATAAGATAGCCCAGAGACTTTTTTCCGAATTCAGAAAATTCAGAAAATTTTAATTTAACGATATTTTTCACATTGTTTGACTCAGCGGTCACGGACTATGAACAAATTAAATTGGCTGATTAACTTGTTGTTGATGCATTAGAAGTTGCTCAACTTTTGAAAACAATCCTATAATTGTTTTTTATTGAAATTTTATCTCAAAGAAAATCGTTGTTATACAATTGCATGCGCGCGGTAGCCTAGGTGGGCCGGCCTTTGCTGGTCAGGGGCGGAGTTGTGAAGTGCGCGGACTGAGAGCGCTGACGCGCCAGACTCGAGGCACACGTCAGCCCTGGCCAGGGACCAATGAGCGAGGGACAGTTGGCCCTCGCCTACCCACACGACCAATCAGCGCCTCGCAAACAGCAGGCAACGACCAACCAGCTTCTTCCACGCCAGCGGCCTTCCAGAAACAGCTCAGCCCTTCCCCGGCCCCTGCCCCCTATATCTCCCCTCCTCCACCCCGCCCTCCTCACTTCACTCCCTGCACCCCACGTCACACACACTACCTAGAGAGAATCAACCAAGCGCAAGCCGCCGTCCTATTCAGCCCCAGCTTTGCCTAGCCACTGTCCAGCTGAACCAGGTTCGCCCTCCTTTTCTTGCCTTCTTCACTGCCTTGCGTGCAGTTGACGAAATGACGATGTTGGCTTTGGATTTGCGGAAAGGTGTGGTGATTGCAGAGCGAGAGGAAGAAGGATGAAATCGTGGAGTTTGGTATTGTTGGGAGCGGCGGTGGCCTTGCTGGCCCTGGCCGAGGAGGAGGACAAGAAGGATAACAAGTACGGCACCATCATCGGCATTGACCTCGGCACCACCTATTCATGGTTCCCTTTTCTTTCGCCTTCCATTTTCTTCACTTCGCTTAGCCTCCATTTTGCCATCATCATTGACAGCAAAAAGTCTAGGCTGATGAATGGAGATGTTTCGAAGTGGGCCAAATAGTTGGAATAGTAGATGGGTAGGTTTGTGAAATGGTTGCGCGCGAACGTCTAGACAGTGTGCTGGACAAACAGGGACAAGGTGGGTCTAAGGAGGTTTCAGTTCAGGGCTAGGTAGGCAGAAGGTCGCAATAAGTGCCCCTCCAGACTCTGGCAAATACGCCTCTCCTCTCCAGCAGCAGTAAATAAAGGCTCCACTCACGGGAGGGAGGGCTGGGGAGAGAAGCGTCAGCGCTGGCAACTGGGCAAACAGGGATGTGGCAGAATTTGCAGCGTGGGAGTGTTCAAGAACGGGCGGGTGGAGATCATCGCGAATGACCAGGGCAACCGCATCACCCCCAGCTACGTGGCCTTCACGGAGACGGAGCGCCTCATCGGCGACGCCGCCAAGAACCAGCTCACCATCAACCCCGAGAACACCGTCTTCGACGCCAAGCGCATGATCGGACGCGAATGGTCCGACTCCAACGTTCAGTCCGACATCAAGCTTTGGCCTTTCAAGGTTCTCTCTCTCTCTCTCCCTTCCCCTCCTCCCCTCCCTCTCTCACTCCCTCCTCTGCTTGAGGTGGTGAACAAGGCGAACAAGCCGCACGTATCGGTGTCGGTGGACGGACAGATGAAGGAGTTCACGCCGGAGGAGATCTCCGCGATGGTGCTGATCAAGATGAAGGAGATCGCGGAGGCCTACCTGGGCAAGGAGGTGAAGAACGCCGTCGTCACCGTCCCCGCCTACTTCAACGACGCCCAGCGGCAGGCCACCAAGGACGCCGGCACCATCGCCGGCCTCAACGTCGTCCGCATCATCAACGAGCCCACCGCCGCCGCCATCGCCTACGGCCTGGACAAGAAGGAGGGGGAGAAGAACATCCTCGTCTTCGACCTCGGCGGCGGCACCTTCGACGTGACCCTGCTGACCATCGACAACGGCGTCTTTGAGGTCCTGGCCACCAACGGCGACACTCACCTGGGCGGAGAGGACTTCGACCAGCGCGTGATGGAGTACTTCATCAAGCTCTACAAGAAGAAGACGGGGAAGGACATCCGCAAGGACAACCGGGCCGTGCAGAAGCTGCGTCGGGAGGTGGAGAAGGGGAAGCGGGCGCTGTCCAACGCCCACCAGGTCCGCATCGAGGTGGAGTCCCTCTACGACGGCGAGGACTTCTCCGAGACGCTGACCCGGGCCAAGTTCGAGGAGCTGAACATGGATCTCTTCCGGTCCACCATGAAGCCGGTGCAGAAGGTGCTGGAGGACGCGGACATGAAGAAGGACGAGGTGGCCGAGATCGTGCTCGTCGGCGGCTCCACCCGCATCCCCAAGGTCCAGCAGCTCATCAAGGAGCACTTCAACGGCAAGGAGCCCTCCCGCGGCATCAACCCCGACGAGGCCGTCGCCTACGGCGCCGCCGTACAGGCCGGCGTCATCTCCGGCGAGGAGGACACCGGCGACCTCGTCCTACTCGACGTCAACCCCCTCACCATGGGCATCGAGACCGTCGGCGGCGTCATGACCAAGCTCATCGGACGCAACACCGTCATCCCCACCAAGAAGTCACAGATCTTCTCCACCGCCGCCGACAACCAACCCACCGTCACCATCCAGGTACCTCCTCTCATACCCTCACCTCCTTCCCTCCTCCTCATCTACTCCTTCTCTTCAGGTGTTCGAAGGCGAGCGACCCATGACCAAGGACAACCACCTCCTCGGCAAATTCGACCTCACCGGCATCCCTCCTGCACCCCGTGGCGTCCCCCAGATTGAGGTTCCTTTTATCCCTTCACTCTCCTTCTCCAATCAGACCAATGCTCAATGCATTGTCAGGTGACGTTCGAAATCGATGTGAACGGGATCCTGCACGTGTCTGCGGAGGACAAGGGTACGGGGAACAAGAACAAGATCACGATCACCAACGACCACAACCGGCTGAGCCCGGAGGACATCGAGCGGATGATCAACGACGCGGAGAAGTTCGCGGAGGAGGACAAGCAGGTGAAGGAGCGCGTGGAGGCCAAGAACGAGCTGGAGAGCTTCGCCTACTCCCTCAAGAACCAGATCGGCGACAAGGAGAAGCTCGGCGGCAAACTCTCCGACGACGAGAAGAAGACCGTCGAAGAGGCCGTCGACGCCTCCATCTCCTGGATGGAGTCCAACCCCGAGGCCACCGTCGACGAGCTCAAGGAACAGAAGAAGGAACTCGAGGGCAAGGTTCGCTTCTTCTTTCCCTTCCTCCCCTTCTACTTCACCCTCCTCCAATGCCTCCTACTCTTCCAGGTGCAGCCAATCATCAGCAAGCTCTACCAGGGCGGCGAAGGCGAAGCTCCTCCTCCTCCCTCCGGCGATGATGCCGAGAAGGACGAACTCTAGATTCCCAATCTCTCTCTCTAGTATACCTTCTCTCTGCGCTTCCCCATTGCCTTCCGTCCTCACCCAACCCCCCACCCCCCTTTTTCCTCAAACTTGTCAAGCCGCCTATTTATAGCCTGCCCTCTCCCAGAAAGCCTCCTCTTTGCAGCCGTTGGTTGCATCAAAGTGACAAAAAGAGTTCGTGCATTCCTTCCATGTGATTGCGGCGAGGGTCCCCAGGCAACTCCTCATCTTCAGCTTTCGATGTCCCTAGGATTTATTCTCGTCTCCTCTTGTTTTGCCTTAGCCCTTGGATGTGCGCCTGGGTGAGTGAGTGAGATTGGCTAACCGATTAATAATTTGCCTACCGCTAAAGCTATAGGATGCGTGCGTGGATTCTTGAGTGGCGCGTCTTAATTGTTACTTGTTGCTCACAGGGGCTCTTCGTTGATTTCCTTTCCCTCTCTTGCATCGCGCTGTGTGTTTGCCTCCACTTGTAGCTGTCGGGTCTCCAGATGCTACCAAGCCTTCCACACTTTTCCGCCCACACAGCACCAAGTATCATAACGTAACTCAAATCAAAATACCGCACAAGGAAGGAGATCAAGCGAATCGGTGGCTAAACGCTAAAAGTCGAAACAAAATCTGCCGAACAACTCAACTAACTCAACATGGAAAGAAGGAAGTATAAAAGGAATGGTCCATAAGTTAGTTGAGCAAAGGCTGGCGTTCTTCGGCCTCTTCGCTTCGACAGCAAGGAGGCGGACACTTCTCGCGCAAAGAGGCCACCAACCGCGGCACCAACAGCAGCGCAGCAAGCCCATTCTGCACAACCTTTTCTACTTCTCTCTTCCAGGCAAGAAGATGGAGAAGCAAAAGACCATGGCGATGAAGAGCCAGAAGACGAGATTCCAGCCGTCCTTGGTGCTGCCTTGGATGAGGGGTATGATGGCCTGGCCGATGCCGGAGCCGAAGCTCCCCGTCCCGTCGATCAGCCCCGTCACCGTGGACAGCGCCGCCTCGTTCCCCGCCAACGCCGGCTGCATCCCACCGCCTCTTTCCTCACACCAGACCAGGGGAGGGGGGGATAGAAAGGCCTACTTGGGTTCCCAGGTCCGCGGCCACAGTTGCGGCTATGAGGTTATAGGCGCCGCCCACCAGCGCCCCCACCACCGTCATCAGCACCTCGTTCTGCAGCAGACTCTCCGTGGCATCTGCAAGGGTTCCCCGTGTGTGGCCATATGATGATGGCCTAGGAAGGATGAAACGAGAGTAGCCGTAGAGAGCGGCGATGGAGGCCAGGATCATGGCGAAGATGGTGGGCGTACGGCTGCCCAGCCAGTCGCTGATGAGACCGCCCAGCACGCTCCCGCCCACCGCCCCGACATCGTACCTGCACTGTGTTCCAGTCATGTTCGGGCTCCAGCTGGGGGATGTGAACTGAACCAGATGGAGATGATGTCGGCCCGTTTTTCTGTCCATTCGAAGCGGTTGTTGAGGTAGTAGGGGAGCCAGAAGAAGAAGGCGTAGTTGGTGAGCTTGAGACAGGCGTTGGAGAGGCAGTACTGCAGCCCTGCCTTTGTTAAGGAAGGAAAAAGGCTGGAAGCTGGGTAGCAACCGCCAGAACACCGGGTAGGAGGAGGGCAGTGAGGAAGGAGATGGGCTGGTGCTTTGTCTCCTCCTCTTTCTCATCCTCCTCGTCCACATAGATGCCTTTGATGTGCAAAATTATGAGAGGAGGAGGCAGAAAGAAAAGGCAGAATGAGACCGACTTCATGCGGATGGGAGACGAGGCCGAAGAATATGACTACCCCACCGACCAGCATCAGTGCGGCGTTGAGCAGGAATGCGTACTGGAATTGCAGAGTAAGGTCTAGGGTGGAACTGAAGGGCAAGGGTAAGATAGGAATGAAGGGCAGGAGTGTACCTCGTAGCCGGCGAAGAGGATGGCAGAAACGAGATAGGTGCCCAGGATGTTGCCCGCGGACTGGCAAGCCGCCCAGAGGCCCAGCACAAAGCCCCGGTGCCCCTTCCCGAACCAGCGGGACATCACCGTCACCTGCTCATTTCTGGCTATGAGGAAGGGCTTGGGAGGAGGCTTAGAGAACCTCCATGGGCCAGCCACAGGCCTGGGCCAGGCCGAAGAGGACGTAGACGACCAGGTAGAAGGGGACGCTGTAGAAGTGCAGCCACTCGGTAAGCGATCCGAACACGAACAGCTACAAATGCAGGCTATTTCCTTTCCACCTCCGTTTTAAACGGCCCTTTGGGAGGAGGAGTTTAAAAAGGGTGTACAGTGATGCCTGAGGAGATCATGCCGAAGGTGAGGACGAGACGCGGCTCCAGCCTGTCCCCCACCCACCCGCTCACGTACAGACCCTGTCAAATCCACCCACCTTCCCTCCACTTCACCGCACACAGCCTGGCTTACAGTGGCGTAGGCGAACATGAAGACGGCGTCCAGGATGCCCAGGAAATCCGCCGCCTCCTTCTTCGTCTTGAACAAGGGCTCCGAGTTCGCCCAGCTCTCCAACGGAGGCAGGGCTTTAGAGTATAAGGGAATGAGTGGGTGAGTTTGGAACGTGATTGGGATAGAGCGAGGCGTTGCCGGGCAGCCAGGCGGACTGGAGGGAGGCCTTCACATTGCTCAGCGTCTTCCTGCTCGCATGGAACAGCGCATAGCTCAACCACTCCTTCTTCATTGCCCTTCACACACTGCTTTCCGTCTGTCTACCTGACAAAGGTGAGGATAAAGACGACCACATGTCGCTGGCTCCAGGTCCCAACAGAGTGCCGCCTGCTCACGCTTCCCTGCAACTCATAGATCGCTTGGGCATGGAACAATAGATGTGCTTTAGGTGGGAAAGACCTGAATCTCGTCGTATTCATCAGAGGCATCGACAATGACGGAGTCGACGACGAGGCCAGAGCGGGTTCTCCGCCTATTCTCCTCCTCCTCCATCCTTGACTGCTAGGACAAAGTCTGGGGGCTGTAAATCTGGGCCAGGCCCCTTGTGTGCGCAAAAAGAAAGCGCCACGGCTCCATGCGCTGTAACGCGACAGAAGGCGTACATATCCAGTGCACCTGTGCCCGCTCCATCGCTCTCATGCTGGGAACGACCTTTAGGGCCGGCTTGTGAGCTTTTTGCTAGAATATTCCTCATAAGGCTTCAGGACTGAGAGAAAGACTGATGTCAGGCTTCTATTGTAAGTTGGCCTTATCTATGCCGTCAAGATGCATTGTTTTGGCTTGCACTGAAGGCATATTTTTAGGTTTATTTTAGATTGCACCTAAAATTTCGAGGTCTTTCGCATTTTCACTTTTTCAAATAGATAAGGCATGAATTTATTTTTGCATTTTAAAAACTAAATTTAACAGCTTAAAAATTGTTTTCCTAGACCAACCGTAGTTTTTTCGGCTCACTCCCAGAATCCCCCCCCCCCCAACGGGGTTGCCCCCCCCAAGCGTTTGCCCCCCCCACCACTGACGTGTCCCCCCCCTCGTACAAATCCCCCCCCCCCATCGACGAGTCCCCCCCCCCTAGCATTTTTTCTACTTATCTTGAATACAGCTTGGATACTGATTCTGTTTCCCCTCTTAGGCTTAGTCAAAACCCGTGTATACTGTGGCAGTACCAAGTATAGTTGCTTAGAGACCCGCAAACATAGGTGATAAGCTCAAAAAGTACTTGTTTTCTTTTCCAATTGTCCCCCCCCCAAACGAAAATTTTTCCAATTGTCCCCCCCCCCCCAAATGCCGATTTGCCGATTTGAGCACTGATTGAGCACCTTGCACATGGTTAGGAGCATCTTAGATTTGAGGGGGGGTTCGACCATGGGGGAGGGGCAGATGCGTGGGGGGGCCGGCAGATGCGTTGGGGGGGGGGGGGGCCCCCCCCCCCCCCCTTGGGGGGGGGGGGGCAAACGCCATGGGGGGGGGGATTGTGGGAGTCAGCCGTTTTTTCACTATTTTACGAGTCTTATCGATTCTATGGCAACACGAGGAATAGTTTGTCCACTAGGTTCGGGAGTTCAAGCCTCAAAGCTAGAAGGAAGAATATCACAGCGTTTGTGCTTCCAAACAACATCTATCTATAAACGCCAACAGAAACTAGGGTAAGAACGGGAATGATTGATATTACAAACAGGAAAACCCAAAGAAAAGATTCACCGACAATATGAATTGGCCAATGAAAGCATAGAGCTAGATATACGATCGATTAAACGGGTAGATCGTACTACTTGATGTCTTTAAGCCCTTAACCAATCCAGAATTAGAAGATATTATGTTTGTCAGGTGGGAATGGATGCAAGACAGGCTTTGGCATGAACTGGGCATGTCATCAGTCGGTTTTGACGGAGGCATAGATGAAGCGGACGAAGCGATTGGAGGAGTAGAAGGAAACTGCTGCCAGGGCCAGAGCAAACGCGTAGCACAGCAACGCCACGTAGCCGAAGTATCTTCAAGCCACCCTTCCTCATCAATCACCATCCCCAGTCTTCCTGAGACTAATAGTGACTAACTGGATGGTCTGAAGTGTGCCGCTCATTTCGCTTCTGGCGGAGTAGAAGAAGATGCTGTAGGCGAGGATGAAGAGGCCGGTGGAGGCACCCACGGCCATGCTGCGCCACCACCATCGCCAGTCCTCCGACGACAGCTGGAAGTACGTGACTAACTGGATGGTCTGAAGTGTGCCGCTCATTTCGCTTCTGGCGGAGTAGAAGAAGATGCTGTAGGCGAGGATGAAGAGGCCGGTGGAGGCACCCACGGCCATGCTGCGCCACCACCATCGCCAGTCCTTTGACGACAGCTGGAAGTACGTGACTAACTGGATGGTCTGAAGTGTGCCGCTCATTTCGCTTCTGGCGGAGTAGAAGAAGATGCTGTAGGCGAGGATGAAGAGGCCGGTGGAGGCACCCACGGCCATGCTGCGCCACCACCATCGCCAGTCCTCCGACGACAGCTGGAAGTACGTGACTAACTGGATGGTCTGAAGTGTGCCGCTCATTTCGCTTCTGGCGGAGTAGAAGAAGATGCTGTAGGCGAGGATGAAGAGGCCGGTGGAGGCACCCACGGCCATGCTGCGCCACCACCATCGCCAGTCCTCCGACGACAGCTGGAAGTACGTGACTAACTGGATGGTCTGAAGTGTGCCGCTCATTTCGCTTCTGGCGGAGTAGAAGAAGATGCTGTAGGCGAGGATGAAGAGGCCGGTGGAGGCACCCACGGCCATGCTGCGCCACCACCATCGCCAGTCCTCCGACGACAGCTGGAAGTACGTGACTAACTGGATGGTCTGAAGTGTGCCGCTCATTTCGCTTCTGGCGGAGTAGAAGAAGATGCTGTAGGCGAGGATGAAGAGGCCGGTGGAGGCACCCACGGCCATGCTGCGCCACCACCATCGCCAGTCCTCCGACGACAGCTGGAAGTACGTGACTAACTGGATGGTCTGAAGTGTGCCGCTCATTTCGCTTCTGGCGGAGTAGAAGAAGATGCTGTAGGCGAGGATGAAGAGGCCGGTGGAGGCACCCACGGCCATGCTGCGCCACCACCATCGCCAGTCCTCCGACGACAGCTGGAAGTACGTGACTAACTGGATGGTCTGAAGTGTGCCGCTCATTTCGCTTCTGGCGGAGTAGAAGAAGATGCTGTAGGCGAGGATGAAGAGGCCGGGGAGGCACCCACGGCCATGCTGCGCCACCACCATCGCCAGTCCTCCGACGACAGCTGGAAGTACGTGACTAACTGGATGGTCTGAAGTGTGCCGCTCATTTCGCTTCTGGCGGAGTAGAAGAAGATGCTGTAGGCGAGGATGAAGAGGCCGGTGGAGGCACCCACGGCCATGCTGCGCCACCACCATCGCCAGTCCTCCGACGACAGCTGGAAGTACGTGACTAACTGGATGGTCTGAAGTGTGCCGCTCATTTCGCTTCTGGCGGAGTAGAAGAAGATGCTGTAGGCGAGGATGAAGAGGCCGGTGGAGGCACCCACGGCCATGCTGCGCCACCACCATCGCCAGTCCTCCGACGACAGCTGGAAGTACGTGACTAACTGGATGGTCTGAAGTGTGCCGCTCATTTCGCTTCTGGCGGAGTAGAAGAAGATGCTGTAGGCGAGGATGAAGAGGCCGGTGGAGGCACCCACGGCCATGCTGCGCCACCACCATCGCCAGTCCTCCGACGACAGCTGGAAGTACGTGACTAACTGGATGGTCTGAAGTGTGCCGCTCATTTCGCTTCTGGCGGAGTAGAAGAAGATGCTGTAGGCGAGGATGAAGAGGCCGGTGGAGGCACCCACGGCCATGCTGCGCCACCACCATCGCCAGTCCTCCGACGACAGCTGGAAGTACGTGACTAACTGGATGGTCTGAAGTGTGCCGCTCATTTCGCTTCTGGCGGAGTAGAAGAAGATGCTGTAGGCGAGGATGAAGAGGCCGGTGGAGGCACCCACGGCCATGCTGCGCCACCACCATCGCCAGTCCTCCGACGACAGCTGGAAGTACGTGACTAACTGGATGGTCTGAAGTGTGCCGCTCATTTCGCTTCTGGCGGAGTAGAAGAAGATGCTGTAGGCGAGGATGAAGAGGCCGGTGGAGGCACCCACGGCCATGCTGCGCCACCACCATCGCCAGTCCTCCGACGACAGCTGGAAGTACGTGACTAACTGGATGGTCTGAAGTGTGCCGCTCATTTCGCTTCTGGCGGAGTAGAAGAAGATGCTGTAGGCGAGGATGAAGAGGCCGGTGGAGGCACCCACGGCCATGCTGCGCCACCACCATCGCCAGTCCTCCGACGACAGCTGGAAGTACGTGACTAACTGGATGGTCTGAAGTGTGCCGCTCATTTCGCTTCTGGCGGAGTAGAAGAAGATGCTGTAGGCGAGGATGAAGAGGCCGGTGGAGGCACCCACGGCCATGCTGCGCCACCACCATCGCCAGTCCTCCGACGACAGCTGGAAGTACGTGACTAACTGGATGGTCTGAAGTGTGCCGCTCATTTCGCTTCTGGCGGAGTAGAAGAAGATGCTGTAGGCGAGGATGAAGAGGCCGGTGGAGGCACCCACGGCCATGCTGCGCCACCACCATCGCCAGTCCTCCGACGACAGCTGGAAGTACGTGACTAACTGGATGGTCTGAAGTGTGCCGCTCATTTCGCTTCTGGCGGAGTAGAAGAAGATGCTGTAGGCGAGGATGAAGAGGCCGGTGGAGGCACCCACGGCCATGCTGCGCCACCACCATCGCCAGTCCTCCGACGACAGCTGGAAGTACGTGACTAACTGGATGGTCTGAAGTGTGCCGCTCATTTCGCTTCTGGCGGAGTAGAAGAAGATGCTGTAGGCGAGGATGAAGAGGCCGGTGGAGGCACCCACGGCCATGCTGCGCCACCACCATCGCCAGTCCTCCGACGATAGCTGGAAGTACGTCAGCGCCACCGACACACAGCCCGTCACGCTGATCTACAGACACGTCTACTCACCATCATTCCTCCTCTGCACCCTCATGAAGGCATACAAGGATGAGGCAGACGATGAGGAGTATTCCGAAGAGTGTGTAGCGCTCGTGGCCCCAAACGGTGGAGAAGATGTAGTAGAGCTCCACAGAGATTGCTCTGGCAAAGCAGTGCATTCAGCAATGGCTTCTTCCGCTGCTAGATTAGGGCAAGAACGAGAAGGGGAGGAATCCGCCGACGAGGAGGAAGGAGGGCAGGCTTTGGTACCAGGGCAGGTCGGGGATCTCCCGCGGAATATTACGTGTCCGGCACGGTGCCTCATACTTCCCACCAAAGTTCTTGCCCAGAATGCCTCCGACGATGGTGAGCGGGTAGCCCACTGCAATCACTTCATTCATCCTTAGCTCTCTGAGTGTGAGTGAGTGAGTGAGTGCCTAGTAGCCAGATGCCGAGCAGGAGGGTGACGGTGGTGGCGGGCAGAGCCTGTGTGGATCCGTAGGCCCAGCTGACGCTGTTCTCCAGGGCCCAGACGGTGAAGGCGGGGAGGGTGAAGAGGCCGCAGGTGAAGTTGATGTTCCACACCCACGCGTCACCGCCCAGCTTCTTGTACATGGCCGCAGATACATAGCCCGCTATGCCTCAACCATGTTCTCAGGTAGCGCTCAAGGTTAGGTTTAGGCTGAGAGTGAGGAATGGAACAGGAGGTGAATGCGTAGAGGATGACGGCGAGGCTGTTGATGAGGCCGTGGCGATGGACGTTGATAAGGTCCAGGCTGCCAATGATCAGGATAGTGATACAGATCGTCAACAGCTGCATCCCCACGCCTGTCAGAGTTTCCTGGTGCTGAGCGAAGAGGAAGGGAAGCGGCAAAGGGGAAACCGAGGATGGCACAGAAGAGGGTGCGGTGTTTGGGGATGCGAAAGACGTCGGTGTGGATGACCTTCCAGCCGTTGTCCATGCTCTCGTCCTTCTCCCCGTCCTCCTCGTTGTAGCGGATCAGGTCGGAGCGAACCACACGGAACTGCAACTCCTCTCCTTACTTCTCCTTTCACCAACCTGACACAGAGTCGAGATAACGAGGATGAGAAGGACGAAGCCAAGAAGCAGAATGACTAGAAGCGCGGAGTTGGCGACAGAGAGCCAGTGGATTTCCAGAGATTTGGGGAAGAAGTTTTTGTCCACCACTGCGCCTCGCTCTCCCACTGTCTTTCTGCACACATCAAGTAGATGTTGTTGGTTCTCAGATGAGCTGTCAACTGACCCGGTCTCTCTCCACTCCACACTGTAGGTGTACTGAATGGGGCCCTGCGTGGCGCTCTCGTCCAGCAGCTGCGGCGCCTGCTTGCTCAGCTCCACCTTCGCTGAGATCACCTAAGCCATACGGTGCCTCCTAGATGAGCTGTACACCAATGAAGAGGAGTTGAACGTGATTCCCGTTGTACTCAAAGACGAAATGGTGGTGGGTGTAGAGGTAGACTTTGTGCTTGTGCGGAAAAATGCCTTCTTCCTCAAGCCGGCCCACGAAATTCCGCATCGGCAGATCATCTGGCATTGCGTCCATATTTTCTGCCAAAAGCAATCCGAAACGCTATTCACCCAGGACGAATTCGAAGTAGTAGTTCTCCTCGATGGCGGAGACAATCTTGGCCAGCTCCTCCTCCGTCAACGTCTTCGCATCACACAGCATCGTTTTCTGCCTGTCCACTGCAATATTTGCCATTAGACTTGATAAGTAGGGAGTGAAAATGGATGATGCCACCTCTGAAACGAATGTCGTAGAGCGACTCAGCCATGCGGTCCCCATCCAGCACCTCCCCCAGCGACAAACGCTTGTGCACTATCTCCGTTGGGCGACAGACCGGGAGCTCGTAGTAGTGATAGGTCTCGTGCGGGTTGGCGTAGGGCCCCACCTTGTTCACGTACAGCGTCATCTGAAGCCCCCAATTCTCAGTCCCCACATGTCATCACCCACTGCGCTGACCTTGTCATCCTCCTTGAACTCGTTGAGGCCTAGAGCGGAGTTGGGGAAGAAGAGGAGGACTACAGCAGCGTAGAGCATCGTAGGAGGCGCAAATGATTGGAGGGAAGAAGCCCCAGCTGTGCGGGCGCTGATCTCACAAAGCCGCTGCCAACCCGTCACACCGGCACGTAGTTACATCTATACTGCGCATTCCGCCCAGGAGCCACCCTTCTGTCTTCTATCACCCTCTGCGCACTTTCCCTGCCCTCCATACAATCCAACAGCTTCAACCTAGGCAGGGGATAAGAATGGAGATGGGAAATGGTGCCCCTGAAGACCCGGTCTTGGCTGCCAATCCTCTACATGCCTACCTCAATCAAACTCTTAGAGTTGACCTATTTTTTCAGCCTGAAACCAAATTGGCGAGGTGCTGGAGGTTTTCAGATAGAGCTGAGTGACGGACGTCGAATCATCGGCCGATTCCAGGCTAGTCTGGACAGAGATAGAGCAAAAGACAAAAGGCTAGAGTGGGATAAGTTGCAGTGCACAGACGGGGCGCCGAACATCATCCTGGGTGGAGCGCAGGAGCACTGGCCTGGGGAGGAGGAGGTCCGCTTTGTCGGCCTCGTCATGGTCCCCGCCGCCCACATTCGCTCCATCGCCCTACGCACCAGCGAAAGCAGCCCATTCCAGCCCTTCTCTGACACTAAATCCAGATGATCACTTGCCTCTCATTCTACTTTATTTCCTCTGCATTTCACTGCTTTGGTGCAATGACTCTCTTTTTCTGGCCTCTAGAGTGAATAGAAATAAAAATAGCCTCATATGCACTACCTATGTCATCACACAGTTGGACTTTACACTTCCTTAAACAAATCTTGTTTCTGTAGTTCCTGCTAAGCCACAAATTGCTTAGATTTCAGCAGAAGTAAAAGGCAGTCTCATGATAAAAGAAGAGCAGAAATGCCCATTCGTCGGGTGAGCCTTACTGAAAGCTGATGCAAAAGAAATCACAGAAAATGGTTAAGAGTGTGGTGAGCGTGGGTGATCGGAGGGTTGAGCTGGTGCACCGGGCAGGAACAGAGCGGGACTTCTTCCTCGTCACAGACTGCGGAAAGATCGCCTGCTTCGTACACGTCGTCTTGTAGTAGTGGCGGTGGAGCAAAGGAGTTCTTGAGGTGGAGGTGGAAGCGAAGGCCGCAAAGAACGGCTACTCTCGGCGTCTGGAGAAGAGCTTCACTTTCCGATTCGGTCCAGACGAGGTTGTCTAACCTCTTTCTTACACCTATGTTTAGGTTGCTATTCCCGAAACGCCTAAAACTGCACTGCAGCCGGCGACGAAAGCGACAGCGCACAATCTCTGCCGGGCCCTGAGTCTAGCCAAGCCGGTCCAACTGGCCTTCGCCCTCAGCGAGCCTTCCGCCGATCTCATCAGCGCAGTCGGCTCTGCTCTTCGCGCTCTCCAAGACTCCAACTAACACCTACTTCTCTTCGACTCCTCCGCTTTCGACTGCTCTCTCTTCTTCTGAAACTCTCACAGACACTTTCTGGCACAACAGCCTCATGACTCTCTTTCCACCCAAGCAGCGTCTCCTCTGCTTTCAGCTGCGACTGAAAAGCAAGTAAGCTCCTCTGCCCAGGGCATTGAACCGTCTAAGTGGAGTGTGGGCGAATATTGAGATATGCGGACAGCATTCGCCTGCCCAAGACTACCTTTCCGGCTGTCCTCAAGGTCTCCGAGCGTCGGCGCCTGGAACAGCAGCTGGCCGAGGCTGAGAAGGAGCGCTACCAGGAACAAGCCAAGGGACAGCCTGAGTCATTTTCTCTCCCAATCCAACTGAGCCTAGAATGGAGGCAATGGAGTGGCTGAAGTTGGGTGGTGCTGGACGGGCCGCCGTACGCGAACGGGGACCTCCACGTGGGCCACGCCGTCAACAAACTCCTCAAGGACTTCATCCTTCGCTACAAGGTCTTTCTCTCGACAATTAGGCAACAGCTCGAACTGTGAGTATGGGATGGAAGATGGGTCTGGGCCTGCGCGTTCGCTTCCAGCCGGGCTGGGACACCCACGGCCTGCCCATCGAGCTCAAGGCCAGCACTTCCCAGGAGGGCAAGGACCCCATGGCCATCCGAAAGGCCGCCCATCAACTGGCCACCTCCACCGTTCTTCGCCAGAGAGAACAGGCAACACCAGCCCAGATACTGTTGGCAGAATGGAAGGAGCCTTTATGCAGTTCAAAAGCTGGTCAGTACTGGCGGACTGGACCCAGCCTTACCGGACCCTGGATCCAGCCTACGAGGCCAAAGAACTCCAGCTCATTTTTCAGGTCATTTTTATCAGCTTTTTTATCCGATTTTCTTTGAGAGAAGGTAGATTGTAGCTTCTGGAACGAGGGTTGCTCTATCGTGACTTCTACCCCGTCTACTGGAGCGTCTCCACTGGCACAGCACTGGCTGAAGCTGAAGTGGAGTAAGGGCCGTTTTCTTTGACCTCATCTTTCATTTGCGCAAGACGCAGCAATTTTAAGGTACAGCAACGAGCATGAATCGACAGCAGTTTGGTTCCGCCTACGGGTCGTCAATGAAAGCCAGGTAAGCAATCCCATTGGCCCATTTGCAGCGGGGCAAACTGGCAGTTTGAGCTGCCTGTAAGAGACAAGGAAACGCGGATCTACGCAATCGTCTACACCACCACACCCTGGACTCTGCCGCTCAACAACGCCGTCGCCTACTCCCCCACACTCTCCTACGCCCTCCTCACTCCCACCAAGGGCAGGTGACCCTAGGCCTTCCATCCTGCCTCTCCCAATCCTCACCAGCCATCAATGACTGCAGCAAGCAGATGCGGAAGTCAGACATCTATCTGGTGGCCGAGCAGAGAAAGGCTGAGTTTGCTGCCGCCGTGGGGGCTGAGTTTCACTGCCTGGCAACCCTGCCTGGCTCTCAGCTAGCTGGTCTCAATGCCTCCCATCGGCTAAGACTATAGAGTAATCAAATAGGAGATCCTCAGGACTGGGCTATGTAGCCCCGTACTGGACCGATCACCTGCGCCCCTTCCACGCGGCGGAGCATGTCAAAGCAGAGCTGGGCTCCGGTCTCGTCCATACCGCCTACGCACATGGCTTTGCCGACTTTCAAGTCTCTTCATCCTTCCGTAGAGGGGGCTAAAATGAAGCCAGATGGTGAATCAGGTGGCGCGAGAGGCAGGAGAAGTGGTGGAGTGCCTGGTGGATGAGCAGGGACGTTATGCCAGGGCCCTGGGCCCAGAGCTGGGCGGAGGGAGTGTTTTGGAGGAGGGCGGGAAATGGGTTCCCTTCTTTCCATTACTCACCATTTTTATTCCATCCTCAATCAGTGCAGGTGCTGGGGCATGGACGGCTGGCGAAGGATGTGCTGGCAGCCTCGCCCCTCCTCCACTCCTACCCAATAGATTGGCGCACCAAGAAGCCGCTTATCATTCGGTGCCGCCAGCCTCTTGCCCTGAAATTCTGCAATCCACTCTATCCTCTGAGTTTAGGGCCTCTCAGCAGTGGTTCCTGGACTTGCGTCCGCTGCGCTCCGAAGCGTCGGCGCTGTTGGAGGAGCTGGAGCTGATAGAGCACGGATTGGGCGGCGGGCGAACTCAGCTGCGTCTCATGCTGGAGAGAAGCCCTCCCTGGTGCCAGCACCTTTACACTCTTCTTGCTTTGCTCATTTGAGCTTATTTTGAGGTGCATCAGTCGTCAGCGTGTCTGGGGCCTGCCGCTGGCCTTCTTCTATCGAGCGGACAGCGGAGAACTCATCCGCTCTCATCAGCTCAATCAGCACCTCCTCAACATCATCCAGTATTCTAGGCCTTAGTCTATCCTGTCCTAACAATACCAGCATACCTGCCCAGAAAACACGGCTCGGATGCCTGGTGGACGATGTCGGACGAGGAACTCTTCCCAGCCAATGTGGGCAAGCCTTTCTATTGTTAATGGGGGTTGAGCTGATGGAATGTGCAGGTGAGGGAAGCAGCAGGGCTGGAGCCGGGGGATGAGGTGGTGAAGAGCCGTGACATCGTGGACGTTTGGTTCGACTCCGGCGTGGCCTGGTCCACCCTGCCTCCTGAGCATCCAACGGCGGACCTTGTTCTGGAAGGAGTGGACCAGTACCGCGGCTGGTTCCGGGCCTCCATCCTCACCGCCATCGCTGCCCAGCGCCCGGCCCCTTTCAAGGTTCACGCTGCCTCCGTAAGCAAGGGTGAGACGAGGTTTTGTTTCTAAAGGCAATCTATAGCCACGGCTTTGCGGTGGACGAGAAGGGGAAGAAGATGTCCAAGAGCCTGGGCAATGTCATCGCTCCCTCAGAGGTTCAGTGTCATCTTTTTACTCTTTCCTGGCGGATGAAAACTGCCCGGGCTTGTGAGGTTATAGAAGGTCGAAAGGGCAGCTGGCCGGGACTGGGGGTGGACGGACTGCGTCTCTGGGTGGCCGGCTACGGGTGCAACCAGGCCACGGCCCGCCTCGGCCCGCCCGTCCTCAAACTCGTCCAGGACAACCTGCGCAACCTACGCCTCGCACTCCGCTTCGCCCTCGGCAACCTGGCCCACCAGCAGCCTATACTGTTCTTCCTGCAAGAAGCAGTGGTCATTGGAAGAGGCGAAGAGTGATTGAGGTCGGTGTCCAGCCAGGAGCTGGCCTGGGACACGGACCGGTTCGGACTGGGCCTGGTGGCCAGGTATTTGGAGAGGGCGGCGGAGGCCTGGGAGCAGCTGAACGCCTGCCTCGTCCTCCACGCCTCCGTCGAGTTCGCCGGCCGCATCTCCGGCCTCTACTTCAACGCCGTCAGAGGTCTGCACTTACTCCTCTCAGATCACTCAGCCAGCTTGCCCAGTGCAGAGCGCCTCTACTGCTATCCGGCGGGAGCTGAGCGTCACTCTGCCTGCCTGGTCCTGGCCGCCATCGCGGATTCCCTTGTCACTGTGCTAGGTTTGCTTCCTGCCCTCCATCTTTGCGTTCCTGCCCACTAATTGGCCAGCTAATCAGGACCCATCACCCCGCATCTGGAGCTGGAGTACAGTCACTATCGACCCAATCGCCTGCTCAGCCTCAGCCAGCTGAGGGAAAAAGCGGAGGACTGGTCGGCTGGCCTGGAAGTTTCCCCACTGTTGCCTCTTCCTTCATCGATAACTTGAGATGCAGAAAGAAGAAGTCCGGTTGAGGTTCAAGGATGAAGTTCTGGCACTGCGCAAGGACTTCCTGCAGGACTGCGGCAGTCGACCTGCCCTGCGACAGCATCTGGACATCCAGATTGGCCACGCTGCCCTCTTTCACTACCTACAGAGCCTTGGAGCTCAATCTTCGTCTCTAGTTCTCACTGCACTGTTCTCGCTTTTGGTGGGAGAAAAGGATGCATTTGGCAGACGATGGAGGGGGAGCTTGTGCATCTGCTGGGCTGTAGCAGTCTTCAACTCAGCTTCCGCCCCGACCTAGCTGCTGCCTACTCCATTGAGGTGGCTGCAATTGAGTGGAGTAACTGCATCTGCGGAGGAGGGAGTTTAGATGGGAGAGAGCGAGATGGACAGCTGCCAGCGCTGTCGTCGTTTGGTGGCAGCCAAAGGGACAGAAATCTGCCAGCCATGCTCCGGTCTCCTTCGCCGTCAGTTCAGTGATCAAGAAGCAGTCATGGCCTCCTAGTCTTTGCCATGTTTCTACAGGCGCTTAGATTCAAGTATATCGATAAAACAAGGTCACCAGCTAGTGCCAGCGGACATTCGTTAATATTGAACAATGAAACTATTTTTCGGAACACAGTGGACTAATATTTTCAATGAATTTGCTTCAATTTTCTTTCTCACATTTTCCATGTTGTCGCATAGGGTAATTTACTCGTAGTCTTTCTTTTTATTATCGTTATGACTTTTCAATACCGCAATGAGTCTATTATTGTTCTACCGTCGATTCAAACATAAATTTAGCACCATCTCAAATTTTATTCAAGAGCAACTTATGAGTAATTATTATCATAGACCTAACAAAAATGTATTTGGCCCAAAAACTTGACCAAATATGATAAAAAATGAAAAAAGATTGTTAAACGAACAAAAACAAAAGATTCCTTCGCTAAAGAATGTAAACTTCTAATTATCACTACTGTTGAGGTGTACCATCTGTTCATTTCGGGCATGGCCTTGTGTGCGCTCAATCGCATTTGTTTCGAAAAGCCTCAGCTCATAATATAAAACAATAATTAATAATAATTCATTCATGCACCTATCAAAGTGCTTGCTGCTTTATTTACTCCATATATTCTTCATTTTTCCTTCTAAAAATGCGCCCCCTAATCTTATTTGGCGAAATACCTGAAATACCAAGCTAAATGTCACAGCTATCATAAGGTTCTATCTTCTACTCCCTTTATAGCTAGTGTTGAAGAAATTAAAGGCGTGTAATGGACTCTTGGGGATGTTCATTTTTTTCACTCCGCCGATGTGCCCCAATGCTGGCCGCTGAGATTCATTCGGTCTGAAAGTGGTGTATAAATGAGGCCGAGTACGAATCAAGTGTTGGTTGCGATCAAGTTGGCGGACGTGAACAAGCCTTCACGAATATCGCGATCATGGCTTCACGCCCTCATCAAGCAACTCATGCCTGAAATCTCATTCCATATTCACATTACGAAACCGTTTCTTTGCTCCAATCACCTCCAGCATACATTTTTCAGTGGTATTTTCATATTCGCCCTAGTTTTGCTGCACCCTCTATGCCGCCATACACAGCTACCTCGGGGAATAGGAGGAAGAAAGGAGGAAGATGCGATAATAGCTGGAATCTCCTGAGGTGCAGAGGCAGAGACTCCGAGATCTCATCCCCAGCAGGCCGACAGCGCTCAAATGCCCAGCAGGCCGCATCAGGGTCAACGCTGCGGTGGGGGAGGCTAGCTGTGATCAGAGGCTGAGCGAGACTTCTTCCTCACCATGTGGACCACGATTGCTTCCCAGATCAAGGCCATGACCATCATGAACGCCAGCAACGGAGAGCAGCCGAAGCCGTTTCATTTTTTCCCAATCACCGCATACTCCGTTTAGTCCTTCATATTTAAGAAACGTGGTCCGGGTGCTGTCGTAGCCGGAGCTGCACTCCAAGGTCATCACTTCCCTCGCCAGCCTCGTCAAGGACAGCGGGGTTCCCAAATCCCAACATACCCCATGGATGGGCAAAAAGTAGGCCTGATGAAATTGAGGCAGAGGCCATCCTGGCCATTGCTGCGTCGGGACTCCTCTTCGCTCCTACACTCTCCAGCGCCTGCCTCCTACCTCTCACCACGGCGTCTCGCGAGCAGAGCAGTCCGTCATTCAGCCAAATCAACGTACACACCTCTTAATGAGTCTCCAGCCAATCTCTGCAGTCTTTGTTTCTTTAGGGTTGGTGGCTGGACGGTGAGCTGATCAGGGGGAAGAAGATCTTCATATTTGACGACATTGTGCACACTGGAGGTTGGCACTTCGGCTGATGGGTAGAACTTACACCCCATGAATATTGCCCCCCCATAATATTCCCCCCCCCCCCGATGAATATTGCCCCCCCCCCCCATGAATATACCCGCCCCCCCATAAGTTTTGAAGGGAAATTTCGCTCTCATTTTGCTCAGCAAATATTGCCCCCCCCCATGATTTTTGTTGCTTGTTGGGCAGTACCTACTAGTTAGTCTATACCGTGTTCGTCATGCTACTAGTTAGTCTGCCTACTACGAGGAGTAGTACTAGGATACTGTTTACGGCAACCCCTTAGGCGTAGTCAAAATGCGCGAATACTGTGGCAGTACCTACTAGTTGCTTAGTAGGAGCCATGGTCCATACTGTGGCAGTACCTACTACATGGACTAACTAGTAGGTACTGCCACAGTGAAAGGACGAGCCTTTTAGTTTTTGTTTTGGCTACGCCCTATATAGCGGTATAGACTAACTAGTAGCATGACGAACACGGTATAGACTAACTCGGTATATACTAGTCATGGGGGGCAATATTTGCCGAGTACAGTTTGACCTAAAATTTGCAAAAAAAATCATGGGGGGGCAATATTTGCCGAGTGAATTTTGACCAAAAATTTGCAGTAAATTAAATATTATTCAATAAAAAAATAATTTAAATTTAATTAAACTTTCATGGGGGGCGGGTATATTCATGGGGGGGCGGGTATATTCATCGGGGGGGGGGGGGATAAATCCATGGGGGGATAAATCATGGGGTGTAAGTACTACCCATCAACCGGCACTTCTTAGCAGCCCTTATAAGCAAATAGCTTCATTTCTCTCGTATTAGGAAGTAGATTGATGGACAAAGATGGAATATAATGAGAAGGCCTTGGTGACGCATAGTGTTGGGCAGGACAAGGTAGCTAGAGCTTTTTGGGTAGAGCTGGGCTTCGGCCAGTAAAACTTCGCTGTTCTGCCCTTTTTAGCTCATCCATACAACTAGAGAAGCTTCATTTCTCTCGTATAAGGAAGTAGATTGATGGACAAAGATGGAATATAATGAGAAGGCCTTGGTGACGCATAGTGTTGGGCAGGACAAGGTAGCTAGAGCTTTTTGGGTAGAGCTGGGCTTCGGCCAGTAAAACTTCGCTGTTCTGCCCTTTTTAGCTCATCCATACAACTAGAGAAGCTTCATTTCTCTCGTATAAGGAAGTAGATTGATGGACAAAGATGGAATATAATGAGAAGGCCTTGGTGACGCATATTGTTGGGCAGGACAAGGTAGCTAGAGCTTTTTGGGTAGACTTCGGCCAGTAAAATTTCGCTGTTCTGCTCTTTTTAGCTCATCCATACAACTGGAGAAAATGGTTTGTAGGTGGTGGGGGCGCAGATTGTCTTGTTCGGGGCCGTGGTGGAGACATCTGGAACGGGAGCGCGTCGGGCCATCGCCATGGAGGGCGTGAACTTGAGCACCCTCGCTGGCATCTCCTAGACACCCTTGCGACCTCTCCTAGTCTCAGCTTCTGGGCTCCTCTTTGCTTCTTCGTTCGCCAACGTGTGCCGTCTACCGCTCATGATTGCCTCTCGAGAGCAGAGCAGCACTTCCTTCACCAGACACATCAACGTACACAGTTCTTAATTGAGCCTCCCTCCAGTCAATCTCTGCCTCCCTCCATACCAAAACTCTCCTATCAATCTCCTCTTTGCTTCTTCGCTCGCCAACGTCTGCCGTCTACCGCTCTACCCCTTGACCTCCTCCTCGTCAAAGCCAAGGACACCGGGACAGATCAAGGTTTGCCTTTTCTTATTTGGTAGCTCTTCCACAAAGGTGAGTAGTTCCAATTTTCTGACAACACCGTGTCCTAATCTAAATCTTAGTAACACTGGCAAAAAGATCAGATCTCAAAAAGGATCTAGGAGAGGGTTTGAATTTGAAGGTGAGGGTATTGAAGGGGGTAAAGCTTCGTCTTATTAGTTTTTCCATGCTTGTTTTTGATGCCTCTGTTTACGCCAATTCTATGGTCATGATTGCAATGTTGTTCTAGGTAAAGAAAGAAGAAGCAGTAGAGGATGGGTAATCGGACGACCCGCGAGGCCATCCAGGGGCCGGTTTCTGTGCAAAAAATTATGGCAGTATAAAAGACCAGGTGAAATGCTCCTGCCTCAGTCAGAGAAACCAGCTCCTCTCAGCTCAGCTTCAGTGGACTTCGAGACTTCGTCTTTCTCCCTCAAGTGCAGCATGGACCAGCAGACCAGCCCAAAGCAGCAGACGCAGGACTCCGTAAGCCTTTCAGCCCTTTAGTTGATGCGCGAGAGAAAGTGAGCATTTGCAGAGCGAAGAAGGCACGCTGGACAATGTTGCGGACCAATTCACTCACGACGACAAGAAGAAGAAGGAGACGGACATGGTCGAGAACGAGCCTGGGGTTCTTTTTCCTCCTTTCCTTTTTACCCTCCTTCTTCTTAGACGAGGATTTCGGTATTCAATCGAAGCAATCAGACATAGCAGCTGGTGAAAGTAAATAATGTGCAGGAGGTGAACCAGCAGAGCCGCGGGGCGAGCGAGGTGCAGAAAGGCGGCGGGACGGCTCAGGAGAAGTAGCCTTGCTTCGTCCCACCCGCTTCTCTCCCCCGTCTCTCCCCCGTCTCTCCCCTTGGACTGCATCGTCGGCAAACCTACCCCTTTCTCTCTTTCTCCCTCCACACGTCTTTCTGGCTATCGAGTTCCAGCAGTGATGATCGGCTCAGTTTTCAGCTTTCACTCATGTCCCTCTGAAGATCTCGCATTGCTAGCTTCAAGTGCGCGGTTCATGTCCAGCCTTTGATGCTCAGTAAGGCACCAAACTTCTCCCGCCCTTTCTCTGTGTGCGCTCGCCCCCTCTCCTCCGCTAGCCTCACTCCCACTTCACTTGCCTCAACTTGCCGTGGTTTGTGCCCTGGGCGGGCCTTCGGGCCCTGGAGTAAAAGAGAACGCCGCCCCAACCACACCCCAAGCAGCCAGAAGGAGACGAAGGATGGGAGGAAGGAAGCCTCGGAGTCCGCCTTGCTCCTCGACTAGGCCAGGAAGCTCAGCGCCCGCGTCCTCGCCATCCGCTCCCTCCTCGCCAGGCCCTCCTACTTCCTCTCCTCCCTCCCCAACCCCTGGCCCAGCCTCCACCTTCACGCCAGCCTCGCCCTCACGCTCCTAAGGCCCCTCCCATCTCAGCTACTCCTCTCCCGCTCAACCCCTTCCTCTCGCAATACCTGGAGGATCATGCCCAGCCATCCCTTCACCCTCACTAGCCTCGTCTAGTCAATCGTCCCCTGCTTCTCCTCACCTTTTCGAAAAAAATGAAGGGCAAAAAGCGAAATGAAACGCATTCGCAGTTAATCAAACCTTCTTGAAACCATAAGCTAGGCTAATCAAACCTTCAAACCTTCATACAAACAGCAATCACTACACACTTCTTTGGTTCAATAGCTGTTTGCAGAATATTTTATCACAAACATCTGGCGAAGTTTTGATTAAATAGACAAAAAGGAAGGGGATAGATGGGTGGCTTGTCTAGACAAGGCGCTTCCGCTGACGACGTCGGGCGAGGAAATTGCGCTGTCTCTGCTGCCAGGCCTGGAAGGCCTTCCTTCGCGGGCCGTAGCCCCAGGCCTCCGCCGCTTCCTTCCACTGACAGTCCCACAGAGCAGTCTGAAGGGGAGAGGAGAGCTCTAGAGGGCGTACAAGGCTGCGGAGTGCTGGCAGCGAAGATCTCCAGCGGCGGGATCTCCTCGGGCGGCGCCAGCTCATCGGGAGTGGGCGGCGGCAGCTCCACCTTGCTCACTGTCTCCGGCGGGGCGGCGTGCAGTGGGCGCAGGAGCCGGAGGGGCCCACGGGGCCGGGCGGACCTGGCGGACCCGGCAGACCCGGCACTCCGTCCTTCCCTCGCTCACCTGCCAGCATTCTTTTTGGCCTCCTTTCAAAGGCAGGGCAGAGGCAACCTTGCTCCTACAGTGCCACGTCGTCCCGGCTTCCCGTCCTGGCCCTTGGGGCCGGGCGGGCCTCTGAAAGGCCCCCATTTCTTCTGAGAAAGGAAGAAGGCGAGGCGAGTGAACCTTGGTCCAGAGGGGCCAGCAGGACCAGGAGGCCCAGGCGGTGCTCCGTTGAGAACCTTGCCCTTTGGAGCCGGGCGGGCCTTTGGAGCCGGGCGGGCCTTTGGAGCCGGGCTGGCCGGGCGTGCCGCGCGCTCCCTGCGGCCCCACGGGACCCGGCCGTCCCTTCTGGGGCCGGTTTCACGTCATGTCTACTTTTTTGTGGACATGTACAAAACATATGTCCGTGCGGACACATGCGGACATGTCCGCGTCCACTGTGGACGCTGACGCGGACACCTGTTTCATGTCTGTCCGCGTCCACAGTAGACGCGGACATTTTATGTCCGCGTCCGCGTCCGCAGTAGACGCGGACGCGGACGCCGTGTCGTCACCTGTTTCACGTTGCGGACAATGTCCACCATCCCTGCGGACAATGTCCGCAAAAAGTGTCTACAGGGGGGACCCAGTAGTCACATGTGGACATTTTTGCGGACACTCATTTTAATTGTCATATTTATGGTTTTCACGATTTTTTGCATTATTTTAATGAAAAATAAATAATGAGAAATAAGAAGCAAATTGAGATAAGCATCATCCTGGTTTTTTTGAATGCTAAAAATGGACGTAGCATCTAATGACATGACAAAGAATGCCTGACAATTTGCTGCATTTTTTGCTGCACGCTGTATGCTCAAGTGGAATTTTAAACTTTTTCTACTTTTTAAGTACAAGTGCATTATTTCTTTTCGCAAACATTCAATGAACTCAGTTGTTCCTCTTTATGCACCCATTTTAAGCATGCAAACAAAAACAGGTGTATTCAAATCTATAGTAAAGCTAGTATGAGGAAAACTGTTTTAAAATATTTTGTACTAATATTTTTCTTCTTGATGGTTTATGTCATATATCTTTCATACATATAATTGTTGTCTCGTAATATGGGCAGAATTGGCTCATGTTCAAAATAAGCCATAAAGAGACTTTTGACATGAAATGGTCGACATGAAATGGTAGTCAATGTGAAATGGATGTCAGCACTGACGTCCAAAAACTTGGTGGACACTCATGGACATCCATTTCATGTAGACACTTGTTTCATGTCAGTGTCAGCAGAAATTTATGACACCTGTTTCACGTTGTGGACACCAGTAGACATAGACATGAAATGGGTGTCCTACCGACGTGAAACCCGTTCCAGGCCAACCAACAGCGGATAGGGACCCTGGAGGCTCGCTTTGCGATCCTGGAAGCTCATCACCAGCCGCCGCCAGTCATCCAGCACCAGCAAGCCCAGCAGCCCATCATCCATCGCCAGCAGCCCCAGCAGCGGCCCGTCCTCCATCACCAGCAGCCCCAACAGCCCATCATCCATCGCCAGCAGCCCCAGCAGCGGCCCGTCCTCCATCACCAGCAGCCCCAACAGCCCATCATCCATCGCCAGCAGCCCCAGCAGCGGCCCGTCCTCCATCACCAGCAGCCCCAACAGCCCATCATCCATCGCCAGCAGCCCCAGCAGCGGCCCGTCCTCCATCACCAGCAGCCCCAACAGCCCATCATCCATCGCCAGCAGCCCCAACAGCCCATCATCCATCGCCAGCAGCCCCAACAGCCCATCATCCATCTGTTCCGCTTGGCGGTTCTTCCCATCCGAACTCCCGCCCTGGGCGGGTCCAGGAGGGAAGGGGGGGATGGGTGCGAATCTGTGCAGTTAGGCTGGTGGCTGTCATACGTCCTGGGAGGCCTATAAAGGGGCCAGCTGGGGTAGCTGGAGTCAGTCCCATCCCAGGACTCCACCAGCGAGCTCCAGCTCCCCTGCAACCTCTAGTTGTAGCGTTGACTGGTAGAAGAAGATAAAGGATATCCCGACCATGCCCAGCTTCAAGTGCTCCCTGCACGATTCTTCATGGTAGCAGCTCGGTCGACCGCCGAGGCGGGAGGCTGTGCACGGCACTCGCGAGCCTGCACTCCTTCCCCTGCTTCAAGTCCTACTTCGGCGACAAGGCCTGATCATCCGACATCGCCGCCGGACTTCATCACCTCAACCTTCACTTCCTCCCTCCTTTCTCCCCTCACCAACTCAGCCTGGAGAGTGAGGGGGATTGGAGGGATGGATTGAAGAAGAGGCTTCGACGCAACTTCAACGTCGACAGCCTGGGATTCCGACGGAGGAGGTGGGGAGTGAATGGAATGCTGATAGGGCGCGCGCACTTTGCCGCCGCCTAGTTACGCTTCCCTCTTCACTCTACCACACCTCCTCATCTTCTACCCAACTCCTTCTCTCCACTTCATAGTGGCTTCAATATTTGTGTCGATGGCTCATAAAGAGCAAATGCACAGATTAAAAGCCCTTGAAGGCTCCGCACAAGAAAGCCTCCAAAAAAGGCCAAGCAAGCCAATCCATTGGCAAAAAACATCGAATCTCCGTTCATCGGCAGAGAAACCTCTTTTTTCTGCCCAATTTTTTGGTCAAATAGGAAGATTAATTTCTTACCCTATCTTTTGACTAAAAAATATAATTTTCTTCGAAATTTGATTTTTCGATAGAGAATTTTTTCTAGAAAAATTAATTTTTTTCTAGACGCATCGCGATGCCAAATTTTGGCATCAATGGTCCCAACTTAGGCAAATTTTGCAGAAGAGCAATTCGGCACTCCGAATACAGCTTCATTCCTCACCATCTCAAGATGGAGAGGAATCAACCCAACCTCGGCTTTCCGCCTCCGCCCCTGCTTCCCCAGGTGGTGGAGGGGACAGCGGAGAACCAGGACGTGGACATCCTGGGCTCAAGCCCTTCCAGCCCGTCCGAGTCGCAGGAGCTGAACCTGCACCTCATGGAGCCGGCCAGGGTGCCCTCACCAGCACCACTCGCCTCCTCCACACCTCCGCCATTCCTCACACCACTGCAGACGGTGAACGGGCATGCAGAGGCGGTGACGCCAGGAGCCGCCTACGGGCAATCCTTCAACCAAGTCTTCGGCAGCCTGGCTCGCACTCTGCGAGTGGAATCACAGCGCCTCCGCCGCATCCACAAGAACCCAAGGGCGCAGAAAGAGAACCTCCGGCCAGCTGATGGGGACCCCTACTACTCCTCAGGCTCCGACTGGAGTTCGGACGGCGAGGAGGAGACGATGGACCAGACCATGGCGCTGCCCTCCATCGGATCCATCGTTCCTCCTACACCTTCGGCAGAGCCTCACTCTCCATTCGCCTTCCCACCTCCTCTACCCTCTCAGGAGGGGGAGGGAGGACAAGGAAATGGAGAGGAGGCGGGGATGGAGCAGACGGGCGCGGAGGGCGGAGGAGATCCGGGGCCGCCGCAGCTGGAGCCTCAAGGCCAAAGCTGGGCGGACGATTTTCGCGGTTACAGCTCCGCACAGCTCCTCCAGTCGGACAGCATTGTCCAACGGCTCCTTCCACCATCGGCCAGATGGTTCACTGGAGAACCGTTTGTGGATCTCGCCTCCTTCGAAGGAGGAGAACCGCCCTCAGCCAACCTCGCCCCCGTCGGCTCCGACCCTCCACCGCCATACCCGGCCAGTGGGCGAGGTTCCATTCCTCCTTACATTCCCCCACCCCTTCGTAGGGCCAGGGGGAGAATTGGAGGAGATGATGGATGGGATGACGACTGGGGACAGGAGTTGCTGGACCGCATCCGCGCGAATCCGGAGGCCTTCGAGGCCTACCAGCTCCGTCCGCAACCCGCTCAGCGCTTTCCCCCGGTTCGCGCCATTCCAAGCCGTCCGCAACACGGCTGGGCAGGAGGAGCACGGCCTCCCTGCCTCCCTCCTCCTCGCCCTCCTCCAGCCCCTCTGGGGATGAGCGGGCCGTACCCAGTCTTCCCCATCAGGGTCTGCCCAACTCCCTCCATCATCATCCACACCGGCCCCCAGCTTCCCCCAGGGCTCGTTTTCCATGGAGACCCTCTCCTAGGCTTCCGTCAGCTGAGTCTGGGGGGACCGGGGGTCGATCACGCCGGCCCAGGCCGCCCTCCTCTCCTCCCGACGCCTCCACAGCGTCCACTCATCCGAGCACCCCCGGCGTACTCTCTCCACCAACGCCACCCCCCACACAATCCCCGGCCAGACAAGTTCGGCGGTCCGCCGCCCACTCGCCCCAATTCGGCTCTCCAAGAGCGCCCAGAGCGCGAGAGATTCGCGATGGGACGGCTCTGCGGCCTGGGCAGAGGGAAGAGAGTGTGGGGAACGGGCGGGGGAGCTGAGACAGGACGCTGGCCCTGGCCGAGAAACCCTTCCCTGGGCCCCTTCTCTCCTCAGCGCCCCTCCTCAGAAGAACTTCGCTTCTCGGGAGACGCCTTCGGAGCCCCCCAGGTGAAAAACTTTGGGGGGCGAGTGGTGGAGGAGGAAGAAGAGGAGGAAGAGGAGGAGGAGGGCATTCCCCAAAGACAGGAGGTTCAACTCAACATGAACTTTCCTCAAGCCGACTCAGTCCTCCCCGGGAAGAGCGCCCCAAAAGTTTGCGGTAGGGGCAATTCCTCTCACTCCTTCCCCATCAACTTCGGCCCAGTCTCCAACTCCAATGTTCAGCTCCAGCTGATTCTGGGGCTGGCAGAGGAGGCGGAGGGCCGCGGGGGGAGGGAGAGAGGGAGAGGAATTGGGGGAGGATCTCCAGTTTTCCAACCCCGTTTCTCCCGCACACCCTGCCCCCCAGACACGCGCCCCACCAACGCCCCTCCTCTCCCAGCCGATCCCATCTGGGCCCCTGCCTTCCGCTCAAGCATCGGCAGAATGGTCCAGGTGATCAGAGGCCCCGGACAGGAGGCGACAGTGGCGGAGCGAGACGCGGACGAGGCCTTCGAGGCCGCGGACGGCGGTGAGGGCCATGGACAGCAGGCCCACCGCCGCTTCTAGGCAGGCACACGGCCTGGCCTACTTCTTTTCCCTTTTTCTCACCCTCCTCTCTGCACCCCCTCACCCTGTACAAACCCTCCGTCTTGACGCATGCTTGCATGGCTTGATTTTTTTGTGACGGCTTAACCTGTCTTCGATTTTTTCTTCTTATTTTCTTGTGAATAAACCCTTAATGTAAAGGCGTTCACGAGAATTTGAAAGAATCGAGGCAGATGGTGCCCGTCACTGCTTGTCAAAACAAACCCCTGCATGCACACTTTTCCACCCTTCCTTTACCTCATTCACTCCTCTTTTCCTCTCCCGCTCTCTGTTGCAGAGTCTCAGAGATGGGAGAGCGAGTGATTTCGGACGAGGAGGCCAATCGCTTCCTGCGCCTCCTCCAGGTCAAGAGCAAGGTGGATCCTAACTTCGGCAACAGGGTCGACGGCATCAACCGCACCATCGACCAGCGAGCCACCGCCCACCACAAGGTTGTCCTTTCTCCCTCCCTTTCTTTTCCTCATTCTCCTCTACATGGCTAGAGCAAGGAGGGAGGAGGGGAGGAGTGCAGGACAAAGAGGGCCGAGGGGGAGGGGAGGAGAGATCGGAGGTGGAGAAGGGGCGAGAGCAGGGCGGAGAGTTGAGCGCCAGTCGACGAGACGAGCGTCATCACTCCTCCAAGGATTCCCGAGACGATCGCCACCACTCTTCCTCCAGCCGCCAGGAACAGCAGGACCTCCGGGGTCGCCAACCTCAGCAAGGGTCGCCCAGGTCCAAGCGGGGAGGCTCAAGTGGACGTGGAGGCTCAGGCGGGCGAGGTGGGTCTGGAGGACGAGGCGGTTCGGGAGGCAGAGGGGGATCCGGGGGTCGGGGAGGTGGTAAGGGGGAGTCCTCTGGACGCAAGTCCATGATTCCCCCCCCACCTCACCAGCCCTCCCCCAAGTACTGCAAGGAGATCAAGCCTCCACCGCCTGCAGCCAAGCCCCGGACGCCTCCGCCCAAAACGCCCTCTCCAACTCCTCGCAGCCCCCCTGGACCCAGCAAGGTCTCCAAGCCCAAGACGCCGACCAAACGAAAGGCCTCTCCTCCACTGCCAACGCCGGCACGCAAGGCCACTCCTCCGCCTCCGCCCAAGGAGCCCGAGAAGCCCCAGTCGCCCGAGCCCCCGCCCAAGAAGCGCAAGGGCGACTCCGGCGAGCAGTCCGAGGCCCAAGTCTCTGCTCCCTCCGCTCAGCCTCAGGTCCTCCCCCTTCTAGAGGCCTATGATCCAGTGTCAGCCTGGCAGATTACCTCATCATTACCCGCCCAACCTTTGACCAAGGCCTCTTTGGCAAATGTTGGAGAAGAGGAAGGCGGAAAGGATGAAAGTCTGCAGGAGCCTCTGCAAGCGGAGATGGCGATCGCCATGGAGCAGACGGAGCTCCTGCCGTCCAGCTGCCCTGGCATGCGGAAGCCGGGGAAGAAGGAACGGATCACCGCGGCTCCATTCTTCGGCTGGGCGGAGGTCAGTAGACCTTTCTATTCCCAATCCTTTTACTACCTCCTTTTACCATCTGTTTTGGTACTTGCGGTAGGAAAGGTAGCTTTGGGGAAGGGCTAGGCGAGAATCTGAATACACCATTCGATTCGTCGCAAAAAGTTGGCTACTAGGTGGCATCTAGAGTCATCAATTCTCTAAACTCACGTTGCTGGTTCCATTTCCCTCAGCTCAATTCTGCAACATGGTCCATCGCAGGCCAAAATTGACGAAAAATTGACTTCCTCAAATCGGCAAACTTTTGCCTCCATGAGATTCGGCATAAAATTCTGTCCCAAAATTATGGAATAGAATGCTTCATTTAGTTGAATTCTCAGCGCAGTCTTCATTAGAGTGTGAAATTGGGATTTTGTTGATGAAAAATGCTGGACTTAGTTTTCGGCTCTTTCCGCTCACTTCCCTTCAACTCTAAGCGCCAATCTGAGCTCACTGCTAGATTTGGCGGAAAATTCTGCACAAGGCCACCAATTGGCAGCCCTTGAGAGGCTAAATTGGTTGAGGAATCATAATTCGTTTGAATTCATTGGGAGAATTGCGCCTTCAAAGGGAGGAAACATTGACTGAGCGGCTACTCACCTTTCCGATGTTTCACCGAAGACTTATACCCCCCCTCCTACATTTGGCGGGTGAGGTGTAGGCAGGCTCATCCTAGAGCCAACCTTCTCTAGGCTCTGAGTCAGACCCGCCGATGATCCCTTCGGGCAGGACGGAAGCCCAGGACTGGTCGGAGGAGAAAAACCTTACGAAGTCCGTCAAGTTCCGGTCCTCCTGGCAGGCGAAGGCCGGGAAGCCGCTCACTACGGCGACCTGGAAAAGCTTGGCCCAGGCCACCACCCTGAGTCCCGGCAGCCCGTGACTCCATTAGGCCTCAGGGTGGCTTTTCAGAAGGGGAACCCCGGCCGTTCGGGGTTCTGAAAAGATTTGGCCAGGGTTTCCCCTCCCAACAATTCGGCTAGGCCAAAAATCTTTATATTTTTTCTGAAACATCGGCCGAGTGGGTGGCCAGCCGACAGCCAGGGCCCCCAAGGGCTTTCGCCTTTGGACTTCAACCTCGTCGTTCTCAGCCAATATAGCTTCGTTTCTCATGAAACTTGAGCTCTAGGCTAATTCAGACCTGCTCTTCAAAACGACATAGGTCGCAGCCGGGAATTTGGAGAAAAATTTTCGATTATTTTTTCACTACTAACGTCAGTAGCCAATAGTCTTTTTTCTCCCTTTCCAAGCTCCGTTTTTCGCTTGCTGGGCCTCAGTTTCTCATGAAACTTACAGCATCCACTAATTTGAATACGCTCTTTCAAATTCAGCTGGAAGTTAGCGCAAATTGGAACAAAAATTTTTCAGAGATTTTTTTGGTCCGTCCACAAAACAGCCAAAAATCGTCTGAATTATTGCACCTAATTGCCCCCCGACCGCCCCTGCAAAGTGTCATGGACACTCTTCCCATTTTTGCAGGCCAGCAAGGCGAATCTCCCGAAGCATATGCGCAGCGTCCTGACCTGCGTGGCCTTGGGAGACCTGTCGGGGGACATCAAGCTGCAGGAGTGGCTCGAGAAGAGCGTGGCCGCCTCCTTCTTTCCCAACTCAAAGCAGCCGAATGAAGAACCGATGGGCATTTGCACCTGCCCGATGCTATTCGGGGTGGGGGCGGTGACGTTGTGGTACCAAAGTGCCCACCCGGGCGCCCGCCCTGGGCACTGTCATTACGACAGTGCCCTGCGGCGGGCGTGCCGGAAGGCACGGCGGTTCTTCCGGCGCAAGCGGGCCCGGAAGATCCTGCTCAAGCTGACCAGCAGCTACACCACCATGTCGGACCAGGAGATCGCCGACTGCCTCAAGCAACTCAAGCAAGAAGCACTGCGGCGTCAGCAACGGCGGGCAGAGGGGCGCAAGAACGACGTCTCCTCAAGCAGCTTGGACTCCGACTCCAGCGAGGACCCCGCCACGCCCAGGGCCCCCAGTGACGAGGAAGGGGAGAAGGAGCTGGTGGTGGTGAAGGGGACTCGACGGTCCCACACTCCCAGCCGACGACGCAGCCGCCGCTCCTGCTCCCGCTCCAAGGGGCTCCGTCGCAGCCGCCGCTCGCGCTCCCGCTCCTCTGGTCGACGCAAGGGAAAGAGCGGCTCTAGCCGCCGCCGCTCCCGTACGCCTCGCACCTACCGCTCCTCCCGCGACAAGCCCCACCGTCGCTCTCGCACTCCAACCTCTTCCTCCACAAGCTCAGGCTCAAGCAAGAGGAAGGAGAAGGACGAGCGGAGCTCCTCCCGTCTGACGCACCAGTCGGGGAAGAGCAGCGACGGCAGCGTCCGCCACAAGAGCCGCTCCAAGGAGCCCGCCTCCAAGGACCTACAACCCTCCACTGTGGAGTCCATCCACTCCTCCCCCAAGGTTTCCCATCCCTTCATCTATGAAGGGGATGAGGAAACTGAGGCCGCCGTCCGTTCAATCGGTGGCTGGCCTCTGGTTCCTCTTTCCATCCATTGGAGGGAGAGGAGGGGAAGAGGTGGAGAATTGGCAGGAGGAAGAGAAGGAGTTGGAGGCGAACCTGACGGAGGATCCCCGCATCACCAACATCTTCGGCCCCTCCACCCACTAGCTCACTTCCTCTCCATTCACGTGCCTACCCATCTACTTCATTCCACCCTCCTTTCACTGTCCGTCAGCGAACCGCCTTCCCCATTAGCTCATTGCTAGGCCCATTCGCTTGACTCTGCTTTCCTAGCCTGTCTCACCTTACAGCCTGAGTCCAACTAGCACCTCAGGGATCTGTCGAGGTCGTCCGCCTTCTTCTTTTTCACTCCTGTCTTCCTGCTCCTCACATTCCTCTCCCCCGCCCAGTCTGTTGAGACTTGCTATTTATTTAGCTCCAGACCAAAGATTGACCCTCAGTCAAGCCCCACGACCTCCGCCCAGTCTAGCGCAAACTGTTTGCCATACCCTGCCAGTCAGTCACGGTGCCTTGCCTTACCGGTGCTCAATTGCTCTGAACCTGCTTCTTTTTCTCTGCACTGCTTGTTGTGCGAATATTGGGAATATTCTTCATATTTTCCAAACATCACACAAAAAACAAGAAACAGAGAAATAGCAGATTAGAAAAGAGTGCAACCGAAGAAAAAAGGCTAAAAGATTGTCTCTTGACAATTAATTCTTCAATTGCAATCGCATAAAAATGAAGAATAAAATTTCAGTTTTTCATCCAAAAAACTCTCCAATATTTCTTTGTGATTTTTTTTTGCACAGGAAAAATGAGAGTTAACTATTTGGAAGAATAGTCTGAGTTAGCACCAAAAGTATGGCGCAGAAATTGTCGCTTGACAATTAATTCTTCAAAAAAAATACACGTACAAAAAATTGAAGAATAAAAGTTGGAATTTTTTGACCAAAAAATCTCCAATATTTTCTTACGCGATTGTTCGCATAGAAAAAAAACGAGAATTCAATTGGTTAATAAAATATCTAACTAGCACCGGAAGAAATTCCTTGGCTGTCACCAAAAATTGCGCAGCCCAGCCTCTGCCACCTCTTGGGGAGTGGTCTGGCTCCTCCAGCAACAGAGGAACGCAATTAAAGGCCAGAAAAATGCCCAAAAAATTGATTTTTGGTGGGCTCCACTGGCCATGAGGAATGTCAAAAAGGCTCAACTAAACGCCTAGAATCAAAAATTCGGTGGCTCTTCCGGTCATCGGATATTTTGAAAAAGGCCAAAAGTTGATGCCTAGAGTTGAAAATCCTCCGGCTCCTTTGGCCATCAGATTTCCCGAAAAAGGCCTGAGTCAATGCCTAGAATCAAATCTCATTGGCTCCCCGGGCCAGTGAGTATTTGAAAAAGGGGCTAAAAATTGACGCCTAGGAATTTCGATACAATTAGGCATGGTCCGGTCTAAGAGGGAAAGCGAATTTTTGGTCCCTCCTGGGACCTCCGGATTTCGACCCCTCAAAGGAGTCTCAGTGAAGGCCTCTCAGGGAGATCTTTTATCAGACTTTCCGGGGAACTCCCATTGAGGACCCCCCGGGAGGGTCAGATTTAGGGCCCCCCGGGTCGATTTCGTGGGGAGCAACTTCGTATTTTTGCCCCCCGGGGGGCAAAATACGACGAACTTTACCCCCCCCTAGGGGGGGAATTTCGAAAAAGTTCCACTCCGTGGGTTGGCAAGATGTTACCACCCGCGGACAGGAGTGACATGCCTCCAGCCACACATATAAACGTCTCTTGACGTTACACATAATAGTGGTACTGGAATGACATTAATTCGTCATAAACCCAGAAAAAGCTGTTTTGGGCCAAAAAACTTTTGAAGGTCAATTAACCGTAAACCTGTTTAGAAAATGATAAGCTTGCGGAATTGGCAATCAGAAGTATTTTCTAAAAAGCCAAACACGTAAGCATTCATTTTAAACATTTAAGGTTATGCGGATAAAAACAATTGCAGATCTTTAAAAAACTTTTCTTGGCGCGCTTTTTCTTTTCTTTTACGCGGACTCCAGTTTGACTTAAAAACTAAAAGTTAGCTGGTTTGCAGACAGTTACAGCTAGTTTGAAAGCTCTCAAAGTCACTCCAGTGATTTTTTCCATCTCTCACCATGACTTGCATCAAGGTGAGAGAAGGCTGCATCACAGTAGCCAAAGAGGGGCGTCTGACGACATTCAAATGTCTAGACTGCAACAAACCCCTCCGTCAGCACTCAAATGCAGCCGTCTGTTGGACGGTAGAGTGTGGCAATTTCACCTGTCTCAGATGCCTCTTGCCAGAGGAAACACTGGCAATGCTTGGCACGGGTGAAATGGTGGATGCCTTCGCCCAGGGCATGGCCCTGGTTGGAGAGCATCCCACCGGCCACCTCTGTGCAACGTGCGATGCTCAGCAGGCAGACTCGCAGCCTTCCTACCTACAGAGGCTACAGTCCAAACCTGAGACATCCCACCAACGCCTCTTTGGATTCTGGCAGAACAACTTCCCGCCGGCCATCTCACTGGCACTGAAGCAGACCTACAAGGCTCTTCTAGAGAAGGAAGGCCTGCCAGTCCAAGAGATCGAGATCCAGAGGAAGCGCCCCGCGCCGGAGGAGAAGGCCAGCCGTTCTTCTTCCCTCCCATCGAGACCCAGAAGTTTGGGGGAAACTTTGCCAAAGTCCCCAAACCTGGATCCTCTGGCCCTCGAAACAGGCCGTCGACTGCAGGAGAAACTCCAGCAGCAAGCCACGACTGGGCTGCAAGATCAGGCAGCACAGCCTGGAGCAGGAACAGCTCCAACTCAGCCTCCAGCAGCTGCACCTCCCCGGGAGAATCCTGCCTCCCTCTCCCCAGTCACAGAGGAAGAGACAGGAGCTGCAGCAGCGGAGACAGGACAAGGCGACGCAGCGTCAAACCATGTTGAGGAGTTTGACATCGGTACACCTCCCCCGTTGGAAGGGGAGGAATCTCCAACAGAGCCTGCAGCCCCTCTTCCTACCCTCCCAAGAACCTCTCCCACTCCATTACCTCCAGTAGCAGCCGAGCCAACTCTCTGGGAGTTGGCAAGGAAGCAGGAGGAGGAATGCCAAAAGGCAAACCTGGAAAAGAGCAGGAGGGAACAGGAAGAGGTGAGGAGACTGCAGGAGCAGGCAGAGGCAGACGCCAGAGCAGCTCTACAAGCCAAGAAGGAGAGGTTGGAGAGAGAAAAACAACTCTCCCTGGCTTCAGCTCAGCGTCTGGCCGAGGCCGAAAAGGCCCGGAAAGAGGAACAACTCAAGCTGCAACGCCTGGAACAGGAGAAGCAGAAAGAGTTGGAAGCCGAAAGAGCGAAGTATCTGGCCAAGCTCAAGGAGATTCAAGGGGAACATCAGCAACAGCTCCGCCAACAAGCTCAGGAGAAGCAGAAGCTACAACTCCAGCAGCTGGAGTGGCAGGAGGCTGCCAAGAAGGCCCAACAACAGGCCGAAGCGGCTGCCCAAGCAAAGGACTCTGCAGAGCGACAAGCTCGAGGAGCCTTGACCCAACTAGGCACCCGCATGGAGCAGCTCGAGCTGAAGAAGAAACAGTTCGAGCAGCAGGAAACTGCTGCAAAGGCCAAGCTTGTTGCAGAACAGAAGCAGCTAGAGTCAGCTGCTCTAGCCAGCCAAGCAAAGGCTGAGCAGTTGGTTGCGGACGCGGAGAAGAAGCGTTACCTTGCAGAGCAGAAGGCGCTCGCCTCTGAGGCCAGTCTGGAAGTCACCCAGAAGGCGCTCTTCGCTCTCAAGCAGCGCAAGAAGCAAGGAGTTCTCACTCCTCCTCCACCATCAACATTGGTGGTCGCGGAGGCTCAGACAGAGGAAGTGGCGTCCGGAGGCGCTTCGAAAGAACCCCCTCAGGATGCCGACCTCGGAGTCCTGGTGAACCACATGATCAAGCACTGGCCTAAAGCCGGCCGTCTCTGCTTGGACATGTTGACCTCTCTCGAGGATCAGAAGAAAGCTTCTGAATTGGCCATTTCCGATTTGGTCAAGGATCTCCATGAAAAGGAGAGCTGTTCGAAGGAACTGGTCGAAGAGCTGAGTCAGGCACAGCTCGAAGTCCAGCAACTTCGAGCAGAGTGTACACGACTGGCCCTGGTGGGAAAGCCCCCAGACAAGCCAGCTAGCAAGTCTTGCGAGACTCAGGTCTCTGACGCCTCAGTCTCAGAGCTCTTAGTCGGGTCGGGAGACTCGGCTGGCGGTCTCAACACCGCCGGGAACCCCTCCAGAAAGATCCAATCAAGCAGATCAGGAGGGGATTCTCAAGGCAACTCCAACATCCCCCTGGATTTGCCTGCTCCTGTGTCCGGGCCCGGAACAGGAGGTGCCGCGGGTGGCACTGGTGAGCAGCAGGATCGGGACGCCAATCCTCCTCCACCGCCAGATCAGCGCAAGGGTGGTGCTGGGGGAAAACGAGATCCCCCAGGCAACAGCGACCCAGAGGACGATGATCCTCCTGGGAAGGGAGGATCCGGAGGACCAGGGAAAGGCCCTCCAGGACCTTCCCCTCCGAAGAAGACTCCGGAGACACCCGCTGATCCGGCAGACAAGTCAGACAAGTTCGTGGAGCAGAACCTCCGGCTCCAGGAGGCGCTCACGAAAGTTGATCGAGGGACAGACGAGATCGCAGGAAATGGCAGCCATGCAAGTCTCACTCCCCACGCTGGAGATATCAAAGTTCTTGGGTCTCCGAGACAGAGTACCAGGCTTGGAAGAGCTGTTTTTCAAGAACTTCCTGGACCTGCTGTCCGGCCTTCCAGAGGCCATGTGGATGCAGATGCTTCAAAAAGCCCTGCACGGCAAAGTCCAGAACAAGGTCAGCCATCTGGGCGTCTCGAAGGAGGATTTTGAGACCGGCATGAAGAACCTGGAGGAGACCTATGGAGACGTCACCTTCTCCATAGAGAACGTCCTCCCAGGCAGGTTCGCATGCTCCAGGAGGTGAAGAGAGACTCATCAAACCTGGAGCAGTTCGTCGACTCTCTCACCAACAGCATCAACTTCCTCCGCCAGAGGAAGGTTGCAGAGGAGCTCATGAAGCCCCTGGTTCATGTTGTCCTGACCAAGCTCAATCACACTCTGAGAACCAGAGTGATGAGAGGGCTGCTCAAAGACAACGTCAGCCTCCATGAGACCACCCTCGACCATCTGGTCAAGGGGCTGCAACCAGAGCTCCAGCTTCATCCGATCGACTGGAGCTCAGCAATGTTGCTGCCACAACAGCAGGAGTAACTGTCCGGCAACTGCAACAGCCGGAGGAGCAGAGGCACAAGCAGAAGCCGAAAGGAAATGGAGAGAGGAGCTCACACCCTCCCGCCACAGTCTTCCTCAACTCGGCGCAGCCTCGCAAGCCTCCTCCGCCCAGGACGTGGACCAACTCAGCTGGCAAACCCGCAGGGGCCAAGCCATCCGGAACTGCCACCTGGTGGGCTCAAAAGAGTCCGGGAACGTCGACTCCGAAGACTCTCTTGTGCGAGTTCTGTCTCCAGTCCAACCATTTGGGGGAACGCTGTTGGACTTATGCTGATGGAAAAAAGCGTAGAGAATGAGCCATCGAGTTGGGACTGTGCTTCCGCTGCCTGAAGAAGAACCATTCAGCGGCAGAGTGTCAGAGCACAGTCAAGTGCACCTGTCAGAGCACAGGCCACCATCCTGCAATCTGCACGCGTGTCCCTGGGCAGAAAGACCGAGGAAGACAACCTTTCAAGAAGAAGGGACCTCCAACTCGGCAAGCGACGCAAAGCAGAGGGAGGAGTCATCAAAGACTCCCCTCCCAAGCGTCAGCCTACAAAAGGCATCAGACCCCCGGTCCGCGGCGTGAGGGGAAGGCAGGGAAGGCTGTTCTCACAGCCAACTTTGGCACGGCCAATCCAACGGTGGAAGCACCGATTCCCAAATCAGCTTCCACCCACCTTTTCAGCTTCTCAGCTGAACTCTTCAACCCTGCCTACCCAGACCGACGCATGCGAGTGTTCGCTCTGCTGGACACTGCAGCCACGGTGACCATCGTCAGTCGCCGGTGTGCTGAGGCCCTCAGCCTAGCACCATGGGACCGGGAAACTTTCGCCACCTTGTATTTCGGCTCTCTCAAGCCGAAAAACATCGACTTCACCAAACACTATGTGGAGTTGGTGGCGGACAACGGATTCAACCTCCCCATCTCTTGCTGGAGCAGAGATGGCGAGGTTTGCGCCAAAATCGAAGTTCTGGCGCTGGAAGACGAGGAGGCTAGAGCAAAGCTAGATCACCAGTTCCCAGAGCTGCGAGAGGAGGACAAACCCCCTCGCTCTCCGCGGGATCAGCAGGTGGATCTGCTGATCGGGCTGGAATCTCGCCCACCTCATTCTCTTCCATCCTTCCAACCTCTCCGTTCCTATCAGTGGATCACTAGTGGCCGTGAGAACACCACTGGGAACACTGATCGGAGGAACAGCGGCGAGAGGGAAACCTGTCCAAGAAAGGCAAGCCGGAAGGTGGCTTGTCTCATCAACTCCTCCATCGAGGAGACCATCTCCAACTACTTCTCGCTCGGAAACCTCAGAGTCGGGAGGAGGAGATGGAAGCCACCACCGTCGACGAAGCCTTCAAGA
>JASANA010006774.1:0-35000 GCA_030248095.1 Ptycholaimellus sp. GST1_10
GAGAAGGACCGGTGCCAACCTGGACGGCAGGAGCGTGCTACGGACATCCTCTCCACGCCACCATCACAGCCCAGGAGCGGCGGGAGCTGCGGTCGCAAGTGGAGAACGCGTTTTCTTTTCATCCCCCATCTCGCTTATTCCAACTCAATCCAATGTAATTAAAGGGCGAACAAAATCATCTCCGGAAAGGGCTTCACAAGCCAGGGCATTGGATCTGCAGCCGCAGCGATCGCCCTTGATATCGTCCTGGATCGGCGACAGCTACGGACGCTCTCCATCAAATGCAGCGGCTATTACAGCATCAAGGTACCCCACTCAAGCTTCAAGTTCTCCACTCTTGCTTCCTAATTAGTTCTCTATTTCAGGACGAGGTTTTCCTTTCGCTGCCAGTGCTGGTAGGAAAGGCAGGACTCCTATCGGTGGTGGAGGTCCCATTGGACGACAAAGAGAAGGCCAGCCTCGGCAGCTGCGTCGTCAACCTGAAGGAAATTCAATCCACAATTGATCTCTAGAGTCTGTTTATTTGCTCTCTAGAGTCTCTAGAGTCTCTAGACTTGTCTGTTTTTAGTTCTATGCGGTCTTGCAGTCGTTTTGTTTTAATGCAGTCGCAGTTGATTTCATTTCGTTGGTTCAGAGAGTGGATTAGCTTGCGATGTGAAAGAGTTCGGCAATCTTTACAATTTGGGCGCTCCAAACAGAACGAAGAAGCATTTACAACTGTATAAGCCTTTCTTACCTAATTAACTAGCGAATAAAAATTCTCTATCCTTTTTTATTAGGAACTCGAATTTAAGCATTGGCCGTTGTGGTATATATTTTTGTGTCAAACAGCTTATTGATCAATGAAATATATCATTACATCTACAACTATGACCAATCTAGATAAAATGAGAATCAAATAGTAACATGCTAACATTGCCCTGAAATGTTGTCAAAGGGCAAAGAGTGACAGTAACTAATCGATCATTCGATTGATGCGAGAAGGTGCGTAAGCACCACCGCCAACGTAGGGCTTGTAGCTGTCGGCACCCGGGAGGGCCTCCTCGTGCAGCTCCACCTTCTGCTTCATCGCGAACTGGAAGCTCGTCATCCCCTTCGTCACCAGTTTCACCTGAACAGGTGTATTCCTTTCATTGCCGTTTTTTCCACTCCAGAAGCACCCCTTACCGAGTTCTTCTCCATCGTTACCATCGTTTTCATGTCTCGGCTTGTCGAATTGCTCTCCAGCCAGTCGCGGAAAACCTGCAATTGTCCATGCAAAAGGCAAAGCATCGCAAAAATATAATTTTATTTCCATAATTTGCAATGCAAATAATTTTTAAGCAAAACTGGATAATTTTCAAAATATTTTGAATATTTGTTCCAAAATTGTCTGCCTAAAAGATAGACAAAACTATGCAAATTTGGATGATAATATCTTTCTTGCAAATTATTATCACAAAATGGTTGAAAAATCGGCCTGGTACTCTTCGTTAACTGGTAGGCAGGCAAACCTCGCAAATGTTGGCAGTGACAGGCATGATGACGGCGCCATCTTTGCGTCTGATGAGAGTGACGGTGGCTCTACCGGCGAGTCTGCTCACCAGGGTGTACGACCCTGTGTACTGCATCTCCTCCACCACCAGCTCTGCCGACGTCTGGTGCCTTCAATCCCAAACAATCCCCGACTCTCCTCCATCAGACCGGAAGAGTGGGCCAACTTGGGCGGAACAACGATGTTGGAGTCCACGCCCCAGGTCAGTGTCTCTGACAAGCTGTCCTCCTTCCCCTTCATGAAGTGCAGCTCGTGTTTGAAGCCGGCCTTAAAGCTCAGGCTTTCTTTGACTGCGTCCCAGAACAGCCTTAACTGGAAGAAATGGATCAATAAAATTCTGCGTTCCCTGTTTCAAGAGTGATACGTTGCGAGTAAATTTTGGGAACACTAAAATGTCTGAATCCTTTTCACTGCAACACATAAAGCAACAAATCACCTTGAACTCCAGGATTTCGCCGGGCGTTTTGAGGTTGAACTCGGCTTCTTGGCCCAGCGTGTAGCCTTGCTCTCGGAAGTGAGTGCAGACGGACTCCGTTGCCCGCTCTGTCTTGAAGGAGTACTCCTGTGGTCTCGCTGTGTTGTTCCTCAACACGTATTCGGTCTAGAGAACCAGCCCTAAGATTGTCAGATGCCAAATCAGACCTGAAGACGGATTTGAAGAGGGTGTAGGGCTTGGCGGAGGAGGGGTTGAGGTTGCAGTAGTCCGGGTCCTCGTGCAGGACGTGCAGGTTTTTCAAGTTTATCTAGAAGAATAGGAGATACTGAGCTTTTCTGGAAACCCCAAAAGTCGGTTTGCCATACATTTTTCACCTATTTTTATATATTTTTTCAAAACTAAACAAAATTCTAAGACTTTTTGTGGAGTTGAGAAGAAAAAACACAAAATTCGACTTTTACAAATTATTGAAATATTTTTGAATTATTTATTTACAAATTATTTTTGGCTGCAAATAACTCCAGTGATATCAGTGATATAGGTTGAAAGGCTAAACCTCAAATTCGACGTCCTCCTGGTCGATGCCTTTGAACTCGGAGCGGGTCTTCCGCATGCTGGCCAAGTCCACGAAGTGCCCGAAGGCGAACTGCTCCAGGATGGAGGTGATGTCGATGATGCGCGGCACCGCGCCGCCCGCCAGCCCGCCCGTCATCTTCACCCCTCCGGCTTCAAACAATCCCATTCTACTAGCAGATTGGGGCAAGGCAGGGGCCAGACCGGAATGGGAGGCGGAGTCAGAAGTTGGGCTGCCAGCGGAGTTGGAGTGGCTGAGAGAGCTTTTCTGACGCAGCAGAGCAGTGCCGCTGGCTTTGATGCCACACAGCCAAGATCTGGACTCACCTTCTATTGCCACTTTGTTCTACAATTGACTGCTTTATTTCTGCTAGAGTGGCTGAAAGAAAGAGCTCATGAACGCTTCTGCTGGACAATAAGGAATATTATTCTATGTGGCAGTTGTTGAATGAATACAACTACGGATAGTACGTACTCCCAAAGAGTTGAGTTTTATGTAAATTGAAGGCAATTGTTGGAAAGGTGCAAAGAACAATATTCTCACTGAATATGTGGGAAAGAAGCTAAACTAACGTTAGGTGAAAAAAATCTAAACGAATTACGTTGCGTTTGCGTATTAATCTTTCAATGTCATTTGATGACAATTTTTAGAAAAAAACATTTTGTTAAATCCGTTTTCGCTTTTCATCACACGCCTGCACAGAAACTTTGCTCATAAGTCCAGCAATTTCATTTCCGCAAATTCAGAGAACATAATGTTAAAGAAAAATAATTGTTTTACTCGACGGAAAATAAAACCTAAACAAACAGACTAGCAGAATACAGGTTGGCAATTTGACACAAAAACGTGAGAGAGCTTAGCAGGAGGCGTGTAGGCAGGAAAAGCAGGGTGGAGTAAATGTCAACAGGGTCACAACTGCCCCTTTATTCACCCTCCTGCCCAGTCTCACTCACACACCCTGGCCTCCAAACCTCCTACCACATCAGCCTTCGCAATTTCTATGCAAAAAGATCGGCACAAATCCTGCCAGCCCACCTGGAGTGAGAGATGCGCCCTGTGCTACAAAAAGGGGGGGACGCAGAGCACAGCGGATGTCTGGCATGGAAATGACAGTGGGAATGTTTGTGAAGGCCTAGAGAGAGCAAGGGGGAGGTGGGGTAGTGCTTAGGTATTTGCCTTCCCTGGGGGAGAGGCCTTCCTTTCCGATCCGCGGCTGAAGAAGGAGGTGGGGAAGGTTGGAAGTAGGCGGTGGTTCTAGTAGGGCGGGAAGTGGGAAGTGCGCGGCGCTGCCATTGTTCATGAATAGGGAATTAGAGACCGTCGCCTTTCCCCCTTTCTTGACTTGCAAGGAGTCCCCCGCCCCAGCCCCACTCAGCAACCGCCCCCTACAAGGCACCTCCTACCTGGCGGCACCCTTTCGATACGCCACTTCTCAGCAACCAGCACCTCCCTTTCCGGAGTCGCAAATAACACCCTTCCTTCTTCTTCTTCCGCCCTACTACTATACATCCATCTGTAGTAGCACTCCTACAGCTGTGGCTGCATACAACTTCGCATCCTCCATAAATAGGCAATCAAAAGAGCGGCGCTGTGAAATGAAGCTAGCGGCGGCTGTGGGGCTGTTAAATGTTTATGCGGCCTGGCAAGAAAGAGTCGTCAAAGGGATGACATGGTGGAAAGATGATCTGGCAACAGGGGGAGTAATATGAAGCAGGATTGAGGATGAGAGAAGGTCTGTTGAGGATGAGAGAGGCGCAAGTGGTGCAACAGCTGGCGCCTACAGGGCCAGCCTCTGCCAATCGATTGCACCAAATGCCTCCGGACTGGCACGCAGGGGGTGGGGAGGCAGGAAAATCAGTGTAAGAGAATAGCCTGCCTGAAGGGGGAAGGCTGGGGGAGGGAGGAGGAGGGGATTATGGGAAAAGTGGCAAAGGGGGGAAGGAGGGCGGAGTAGGGGGAGAGAGAGCTTCCAGAGGGATAAAAGCCTCCAGTCCTCTCTCTGCCCGACCCCGGACAGGCTCTTTCTGCCCCCGAAGTGTTCGTTATTAGGGCCCTCAGAGGGCTCCCAGAAGCTGCTCAATCTCGCCGCGCTTTCCCAACCCCCCGGCCGCCTCTCCTAACAAGCCAGATCGACTCCCTCTCTCCCATCCGCTCAGGAAGCTCTAACGGCTCTTCAGGCTTCCTTGACCCCCGCTTGCCCAGAACCCGCCATCCGTGTCCCTTGCTTCGTAATAGATGCCTTTTAGGAGAGGTAGAAGGAAAGAGAAGGACAAAAAGGCGGCCTCATTATCCCATCGCGTCGGAGCAGAGAAGGAAAGAGGAAGGGTGGCTTTGTGACGGGGGCCATGAGAGGGAGGGAGGCTTTAGGGAAAATGAGGCGCGGCTGGAAATGAAATTGGACTACATGCTCCGCCCCCCACACCTCCCTCCCTTCCTCTGCACGCTTCAGCTCATCTCTTTGAGAGACAAAGTCCCACGGCATACGGCATTCACGCAATTCTACATCTGCATCTAAACGACGGAATACATCTGTGCCACTAACAATTATTCTTCAAATGCCATAGTAGAAAGGAAGGCATAAAAAGACATTTAGCTGCTGAAGGTTGGAATGGAGAAGCATACGGTTTGTCTTCCATGCAGCAGTGGGCGATGCGTGGGCTGGCAGTTGTTGCTGTAGCAGTTAGGGCTGGGGTAGGTTTGGGTGGAGGCGTTGATGTGGGAGGGAGTGAGTGTGGGAGCGGTCTTGCAGAGCTGCTATTTGCCCATCGCCCCCGCCCTCCACACAGCAGCTTCCATCAGCGCCTTTCTCAGCTCCCTCCACCGCCTCCTCTGCTTCCAACGCCTCCGCTCTAAGCCCCTCCCCAGCCTTCTCTTTTGCTTTCCTTCAACGCCTCCTCTCTAGACTACCTCTCTTTTCAGCCCTCACCCTACCTCTTCTTCTCCTTCATACCTGTTCCTCCTGTTCTTTTACGTCTTGAAGTGGATCGAGCCATGTACTTTTATTTGCAATTCGTCGATCGCTAATAAATTCAATGCTAGCATTAGACATTATTCCAGTTCAGTACTAGACGGAGATTAACTCCTTAAAAGTAAAGAGCAAAATGTTGAAAAATTGATCATCCTAAGACGGAATTTTACGTAGATGCAGAAATTCTACAAAAGTCGGCGGATCTAAATTTTTGACGACCCTTCTGATTGCAGAAGCTGAATTTCTATTCCTTTTTATATAACTCCTTCAAGTTTGGACGAAATCAGCGGCAAGCTGCCTGCGGCCATGCAAAAAATCTTTAGTTCAACTGGTATTCAAATAGTTGATAGTAACGGTGTTTAAATTGTTAGCGACTACTATGTCACCAGCCTTGACGCAATTTTACCGTATTGCAAAATCGTTCTGCAATCATGGAGGGATACTTAAGAAAGAACCGGTTTTGACTGGTTTTTTGTATGTACACTGCTGAAGACATACTCCATTGAAACACGTGGGAAAGACTGCGTTGCGCACGTTCTTCAAACTTGTCCAAAGACGTCAAAACTTTCAACTCTGTCATGGCAAGTCGTTTGGAAATGTTGATGAATGGGGCACCGGATTTGGAACGAAAAATATTCAAAGCTCTTCCTTTGCCGGACTATGCCAGCCTCCATCATGTCAACAGGGCCTTTGGCCTTGCCGCCAAACGTCACTGCAAGGTTTCCGGCTGCTTTGTAGCAAAGCTGAGCCATGATTTTGAAATGAACAGTGCAGGCAGCTTGGATGCGAGTTAGAGCAACTTATGGCATCAACAAAACTGCTGATGTGGAACTGGGAGCAGTGAAAAAGGTGGGGATTAAACTCACTGTTCCTATTTCGAGTTTACCCCAGCAGCTTCACCTACTCGGATGCCAGCCTTTTTTCGCTCAACTTCGGTATTTTGAGGTTAGTGAAACTACTTTTTCTGCTCGCGCATGGAAAATGTCTAGACTTATGTTCTTATTTTAAAAAGGTTCTGGTACTGTCTTATTTTAAGCATGAGCGTTAATAATTGTAGATTGCGTCGTCTTAGACCTCGTGCCAGACCTTAGACTTAAAGTAATAGCGATCTTATCAATTAGCGTTTTCATCTGACTATAATTTTAAACGATCCTAAGGATTTTTCACAAAACCAACGTCATCGTCAACGTCGTTGGGTATCAAAAACAGTTAAGGGCTGTTTCAGTTTAGCAGCCTCGGAGAGGAGGTGGACAGAAAATTGGACCTAGCTCGTTTTCTCGCTGACAAACTCTGCATCAAATGCATTTTGAGCAGTCTTCAGTTTCAATTTGCTGTTATAAAACGACTTTCCAAACTTAATTTCTTTTCAGCAGCTACGATTCCAGTGCCTATCTCTGCAGTGAATGGTTGACTGAGCTTTGCCCACGGCTGCGAAGCCTGGCAATCTTCGATATTTTCTCGGACAAAGATGCTGCCTTTCTTCTAGATTTCCTTGAACGCCTCAAGCTCAGATCGGTAGTTGGACGGATATGTATGGAGAGAAAACGGAGTGCGTTTGAATTGAAGACAGATATTCGCAATCTGCGCCTGTATGGTCATCGCTGGCTTACAGCTGCCCGCTCTCTCGCCTCCTTACTTCCATGCAGCATTCGTCGTCTTTTCCTCGATGATCTCGATATCAGCCAGCCATCCGATACCCAGCTTCAGCTTTCTCACTTACCGGAAGTTTTTTTCGATTAACGTTTTTTGTCTATTTTCTTATTTTTTAACCGTAACATTCTCGGCATAATTCTTTTTTTTTATGCTAATTGAACTTTGATTATCGTATGAGCTAACAATTTTGGTATTAGTTGAAGCTAATGGCGGCCACGGAAGCCTCTGATGAAGAGCTGGGGAGTTTGCTGGATTTCTGCTACCAGAGGAAAATCAGCCTCCTCTATCGAGATGTCCGCTTTTTCATTCTCGGAGCTGGAGATCCAGCGGTTGGCACTTTCTTTTTCATGTCATAATCACTTTCAAATTGTTTCAAGCTGGAGTTTCAAAAGCTGATATCACAAGCTCTTGCAAGTCGGCCCTGGCTTCGATTGTCGCAGGGCATCTTCTGGAAGGATGGCCTTGGTGACATCTGCTTTTCCCTTCATTTCGCCTTCCGTGACAGCACCACCAAACTTGTGTGCGATGGTGAACTTAGGTGACCTGCCTTAGAGATGCTATGGCGAATGGGAACCAATTAACGGCAAACAAGACTCAAAGACCTTTTTGTTCCAAGTTCTTACACGCGCAATCGAAGGCTATTTGTTAATGAGAAATTTTATCCGAATTGAACAAAAGCTTGCTCTTCCCGAGACCCGAGCAGACAGCAAAGTGAAAACGTTTCTATTTTTTAACACACAACACGGCTGACAGCAAAGTCAAATAGTTTCTAGTATTCACCACCATACGTAGACAGCCTGGTCAAACACTCCCCACGAACAGGCAGAAAAAAGTCAAACAGTTGTCTAGTTTTGCCACCATTATTTAAAAAAATTAAAACAAAAGCGGAGAAATTCAGCTGGTAATATTTAGAAAATGTCGCTTAACATGGCCTGGGTGTGGTGGGCGGGCAACGAACCTTGTTTGGAGCCTTCGTCATTCAAGCTCACTAACTGCTCCAGGCTAAACCCTAAACTTCAAATTGCTCTCCTCGCCCTGACCGCTCTCCTCAAACCTCGCCGCTCCACCGTTCACTTCCTTCAAACTACTACTTATTCCCATCCACAGGTTTATTTCGTTTCCGAGAAGAGGAATCAGTCTCTAGGAGAAGACGTCATTGATTTGTTGAGTTAATGAATGGTGTCTGTTTTACGACTTAGTGGTATCATGGCCGATGATAGCACTTAGTATAGTCGAAATATCGTATCATCATTGTCCATGCTATTATCCCGCCTAGAAGCAACTTCCCGAAAACAAAAGCCATTCTTTCACAATAGTATGTTGGTGCATAGTTATGGCGAGCAATTTGGAGTTGTTCCTGACGGTATCTGTACTAGTGGTCATTTCGATAATAAAGGGAGACTTTTAGTTGTAACAATATTCTAATCCTCCTTCCTACCCTTCTAAAAGCACAAAAGATGGCCCAGTCGAAAGATGTGGGTGAACGGAAGCGACGGTGTGAGTCTGGTGGCTGGCGGGAAAGCGGATGTTAGTGGGGCCAATTACGTGCTCAGCTGGCAGCGCTTCAAGCACGTTGCCTACTCCCCACCCCTCTACTACAAAGGCGACACCTTTCTCTATCGGTGTGCACAGCTCCTCTAATTCGAGTCCAATATCCCGGCCCAATGGCATTCAATTAGGCGGCCGCCCATCAAAAGAGCCTCCCTGGACCCCGGAACACTGCTGCCTTCCTTCATGCAGCGCTCCTTGGCTTTCCTGACGGCCTTCTGGGGCGTCGGCAAGATGGCGGCCTGGACTTTCGGGCGCCAGGAATGGGGCGCCTACGATCTGCTGCTGGGAGCAATGGCGCATGTGCTGCTGGAATGCTTCGGCGGAGGCTATCTGACCACCATCTTCAGTCGCCCACTGCCCATCCTGCTACCGTTGGAGCGACAAGGGGATGCCTTCCAGAGCAGCAAGGGTTTTGAGGTACAGACATTCTGGAGTCAATTGTCTCTGCTCAGGTGCAGTGGCTTTGCCAGGTCCTGTGCGTCTCCCCAGTGCATGAGGCTCGATTCGGCAAAGCCTATCGCCTCATCACGCCGGAAAAGAGGCGCTGGCTCCTGCAGCACCCGGAAGAGCTGAAAGTAGGCCAGCTGCTGCTCATCAACAAGGGGGCACTGAAAACTTGGAAAGCGGACTGTGGAACGGAGCTTTTCTACGACAGCAGTCGATCCAAATCCGTTCACTTCATCTACAACAACCAGCTCAAGGTAGCGGAGCATTCGGTCGCTGTCGTATCCTTTGGAGAAATTCATTTCTGGGCGGTAACACCTATCTTAAGCAAACCATTCCTTATTCTCTCAGTTCCATATCTCTCCCCTAATCCCAACCGATCAACCATCTTTTTCCCAAGTTGTTCTAAACCATTCAGCCAATTTTCACCCCATGCCCCTTATTTTCACCAGTACGCCAATATCCCAGAATTGAAAGTTAATGTTTTATTCCAGGGACAGATGCTGAGTAGCGTGCCGGGCTTGAGCAAGGTGGCTAGCGTTGAGTCCATTCGCTTACGCCTGATTCCCGATCCGCGCCTCTGGTTTCTTCATTCAGTGCTCTATAAATTTCGCTGAATTTACTGAACGCAGCTTTTTTGACGCATTGGCATGATACATGATACATGGGTTCAGGATGCGTGACTGTCCCGGTCTTGGCGCCAGCGAAGATCAGCTTCTGCTGCTGCAAGTGCTACCGGCCTTCAAAATCTTCTTCATATTCCTTGCTATTTCTGCTTTAGTTTTTCTTCTAGAGTATTTTTTCGCCACCCTTCGGCCAAAATCTTCTTTCGCCGTTCCGCTCACTCTTCGTTACAGTTGGACTTAAGAATGAATCTAGGGAGAAAAAGAAATTAGGAAATATTACCCTCCAGGGGTCTCAGCGTCACTATACTACCTCTATCTAGGCCTTAACCTGCCTTAACCTAAACGTCACTTTTTTGAGATTTAACCTAGGTAAGGTGTTTTATGGAGGTAAGGTAAGAGGAGGTGTTTTATGAGAGGAGCTAGAATCGAATGAACATAAAATTTTTACCCCCCCCTTTTTATTGCAGAATCTCAATTACCATACATTTTCTGTAACTCCACCAATTTTGGGCTAAACATATGAAACTATCATTTTCGTTTTTCTCATAAAATTTTGGTCTAGAAAACATAAAAATTGGTCGAGTTACATAAAAATATATAGAAATTCAGATTCAGCAATAAAAAAGGGGGGTAGGAAATTTCATGTTCACCTCTCTTTGTGGGATTCGTGCTCCGCTTTGGAAAAGAAGTGGATTTGCTTCAAATACCTGGCTGGCATGTTCGTCATGATCATGTTTTGCGGTAATTTCCCAGTTTTCTTTGTCACATGATTTAACATCCAATCGGATTTTGGGCTGCCTTGATAAACTTCGCTTTCTTCTGCACAAATTTCCAACATGTGTATGCACCGTAGTAATGGCATGTAACATACATGATTTATCAGGCCGAGGTAAAGAGCAAATTAAAGCTTATTTCAAATAAAAATGAAATGCTTCAAATGTCCCATTGCTTCAACTACATCTTTCCCTGCGCATTATTTTCGCTGCCATGTCAGCTTTTTATCGATTACCCCAAAATGGGCCTGCCAACTATGCGACTTCATTGCCCTGTCCCCTTCAGAAGCCACTCTGCATGCCATCATATTTGAGCACAGTCCTATTCAGCTGCAGCTCTCAACACCGCAAATCCTGCAAAACCTGTCTCAGCTATCGGCACCCCCTCCAGTCCATCTGGAACCATCCTCTTCTCGACCAAAAAGCCACAAGGAAGCTGCCCTGGAGCCTACTAAATTCGAGGCCCCTGAGCTGTATGCAGAGTTGGAGAAAGGCCGTGAGAATCTGCCCACCAATGAGCCCAGTCCAGTCGCCTGCCTTCGCTGCAATCGCCCCATTCGCGCCTCATTTCAGTAATCCCCTATCCTGTGTAACTGTAAATGGGCAAAGGGGGATGGATGAACAGCAGTGGGCACTACGCGGATCACATCGTTGGCTGCCTGAAGCTCCAGCCATACGCCTGCACTGCCTGTGGACTAAGGAAACAGCGGAAGAGCCAAGTGCTTGCCCATCAGAGGAGCGGCGTGGAATGCAGGTTTGTGTTTTGCAGCTTCTGGATGGTCCTTTTGAAACTGAGGCGAAAAATGATTCAACTGAGCAATCAATGTCTAATTGAAGAAACAGAGTATTTAGTGGATCAGTGGTGCATGTTCCGAATCGCGAAGAGGATGAAGAAACGGTGCGACTAGGATTCAGCCAGTGCTTTAAAATTGATGGCAATGTATGGAGAGGCTTTTCAAGATAATAACTGCTTACTGCAATTTATATCTTCGTTTTTAAAAACTTCTCGAACTATTTGCCACGGGTATGTTGCACTATGTGGTCTTTTATTTTTCTTTGTGCATCGACCTTCCTTGGTATTGTGTACACACAGTGATGGGTAAACGTAAACGGGACGAACGGAAAACGTATACGTAAACGTATCCTCATTTTGCATCACGAAACGGAAAAAAGCAACGCATGGAAAAAAAACGTATCATTTTAAAAATGGTAAAAAACGCAAAGTAAATAGATGCAAAACTTGAATTTTTGCATTTACCCATGATACGTTTAGCCCCAGTTCTACACACAGGTGAGAAGAGAAGAGAAGGTGCCGTTTTCTGGTCCCAGCTGACAAGGTCACTCCCATGGCTGACACCTTTTGTGTGATTATGGCTTTCCTCACCCTTCTGCCTCTGAATCCTCACTCCAGAAAAATGTATGAAGATATCTTGCGCAGCCTTTTGATGGCGTTGGCGGTGGAGTTTAGTGCTGGGCCAGTAAAAATTAAATTTTCAATGAAAGAAGCTGTGGACGCTTTTGCTGCGAGTACACAAACTGCGCAGCTTTTATCTACACCCCTGAATGAGGTTGGCTTAGGATTACGCATTTTCTGCACACTCTTAGAGGTGTTGTAGAGCACCTGTGAAATGGGGGTGGATAAAAAAAAACGCGGCATGGTCAGCTCTGCCCAAAGGATGGATTGGCACAAAGCCACACGGCGTCGTCTTCTGCCACACACCGTTCAAGGCTGGGGGACGCTGCAAACATGAGAAGAAAGGCGTCATCAACAACCTCATCAGCCATTTCAAGACCAAGCATGCTGGAGACTGGCCAGAGGAATGGGAAAATCTGCGCACTGCCTACGAAAGTTCTTTGACCAATATGTTCATTATATTCTAAGAAAAGCCTCAGTTGCAGAGTCCAGCAAAGAGGCGAGTAAGAAAAGGGCTGAGGACAAGCCTCCAGGGCCAACCTTCATGGAGCGCTACGTACGGGATCAGGGAAGGACGATGGCCCGCAGCTCTCCGATGCTGAGCGTATCTTTTCCCTGATGGGTCTCATGTTGAATGGCCGGAGGAATCGCCTCTCCGAACATTCTGTCCAGGCTGAATTAGTTCTTCAGGCCAATATTCATCTTGCTCGAGAGCTGTAGGCCTGTAGCTAGCATTGTCCTTCTTTTGACATTGTTGTTTGGTCTCAAACTGTCATGTTCTCTGCTTCAAGTCTCCCAGAAAAGCTCCAGTTTCGAAAAAAGGAAAAACGTATCATGGGTAAATGCAACTTGTAAACGTAAACATATGGAACTAGAAAATCTCACTAAACGCATGGAAAACTACATGCACGCAAATGGTAGTAAAAAATGGGCAAACTCAACGTAAATGGATGTAAACGGAAAATCGCGTTTTATTTTGCGTTTACCCATCACTGTGTACACAAACTGAATACTGAATCTAATATAGGCTTAGGCTTAGTCAAAAGCACAAGCATCGTGGCAACTGCGTAGGCTTCGCTTGCGAAGCCTTAAAGCTGAACTCAAATTTGTGGACTCACAAAAATAAAAGACCATGTAATGAAAAATAGCCTTTGCCACCACTAGCATTCTGAAATCGGAATTTGATGTTTTGAAAACTAAAAAGCAAATGTTGTAAAACTGCTGAGCTCTTAGCCTTTGAGCAATCAGGAGACCAGAAAGTTCTCGGACTTTCCTAGTACGATCGTTTCCAATCTATCTAGTTAGTTGGGCGCATGCCTACCAGGAGTAGGGGCTTGTCCCCTACCAGGAGTATCAAGTTTCCAATGTCTCGGCCTCAACATATTGTGGCAGAATTCTAAAAAATTGCCCTAAAAATGTGATAATTTTGGAAAAATCAGGAAAAGTCTGAACGTCCTGGAGGGCTTTGATCAGCCTTGACCCTTGATTGCCATTTTGAAGAAATTAACAGCCCGTAGCTTGTCAGTTTGACATTCCTGGTTCAGAAAGCTTTTCGATTTACTGATCCATATCAGCAGAAAAACTGATCAAGAAGAGCCGATGAGCCTCAGTGTGTGCAGATAAATATAAGCTTCTGTTTCTCATTGGCGAATGTTGAAATTCAAGATGCACTGCTCTTCCTGCAACATTTCAGTGAGTGATGCCAACTAACCCATCCGGTGTCACGACGGTTCATCTCGCGACGGTTCATCTCTGCGACGGTTCATCTCCCCAGGCAAAAGTACGACGGTTCATCTCGCGACAGTTCATCTCGCGACGGTTCATCTCTACGACGTTTCATCTCTGCGACGGTTCATCTACACTGGGCAAAGTACGACGTTTCATCTCCACTCCACATCTCCACATGACCTTTCATCTTCAAGAACCTAAATCCTATCGTTTTTTTCAAAAATTTTGTCACAATAGATCATTTCTAAATTTATTACAAAAATATTGACATTTTGTTGTATTATAACAGTTTTTCAGCTATTATAATTTAAAATCAGCTATTATTAGCTCTCAGCTTTTATAATTTTTTGCATGGATACCTCAACAAGCCCCAAAGTTATTAGCATTAAAAAAATTTTCTGGAAGAGTGGGATTTTTTTGTTTGGGAAAACTTCTATAACATATGAAAAAACTGATTGAAACTTGAATTGATTCAAATAGATTGAAACTGATTGGGAAAGACAGATTGAAAGTGGAAACTCAAAAATTTAAGAACGGAGTCAAAAGATTTTTTCTAAATCAAAAAAATTTCGTGACTTGTCAAATTTCATTTTTTAATTGTTTGGCCCAGACTTGAATCAGTTTTTTTTAATAATTCCGGAGGAAAAGAATGTTGAAGAAAAAAGAAAAGAATATGAAAAGAATAATTTACATGAACATCAAATTGATGCATCATTATTTGATGATGATATGATGATGATTTGCATCATTATACATTGCTTATTCAAGATAAACAATCATTTCCAGACCTACCTAGGCCTTTGGAGATGAAACGTCGTACTTTGCCCTTTGGAGATGAACCGTCGCAGAGATGAAACGTCGTAGAGATGAACCGTCGTGAGATGAACTGTCGCGAGATGAACCGTCGTACTTTTGCCTGGGGAGATGAACCGTCGCAGAGATGAACCGTCGCGAGATGAACTGTCGTAGAACCATCCCATCCACATTACTCGTCTTCATCTAGGAAATTCTGCAACAACACCATCATGGTCTTGTTCCCAGTGCACATTCTGCTCCCTCAGTACATCTCAGGCTGCTATCCATTCCATTCTTCATCAACACAGCATTGCCAAGCCCAACCTTCCCATAGCTGCTCTTTTGGATGCCGTAAAGGTGGAGATAGAGCAGGAACCCGTCCAAAAATTTATGAATATTGAAGCAAAATGCAATCAATTGCAATCTCTGCAATGTCATGAAGCGATTGGGGACAGAAACATGAACTTTTTAAAGCCAAAGCGAGAGCAATCCTCAGAAACACCAGTTGTTCACTGCACTCGATGCTCCGCTCAAGTTCAAGCAAAGGACAAAAGGTGGTATATGCCAGTGTTTTTATGTGTTTAAAAATTCCCTTTACAGCAGGATACGAAATATGGTTCGGCACCTCGTCGTCTGCTTTAAGCTTCAACCGTACGCCTGTGCTGCCTGCGATCGCCCATTCACTGACAAAGATAATATCCTCCTGAGGCACCAAAAACGCGGCATGCAGTGCAGGTGAGCATAATTCAAAAACGACATCAGTCATTAGAATTATTTGAGTGGAAGCGGCGCAGTGACGATTAAGAAAGAACAAAATGTAAGCATTGTCATTGATGGATTCAAAGAATGTTTTGGATTGGAGAATGTGCGATGGCGTGGTTTCTAACTTGACCTTGTTATTTTTTTGTTTGGAGAAAAAAACAAGTCTAACAAAAATGTTTAGCATTTACTGTTAGCGATTCTCCAAGTTAAATTTGAAGGAACTAAAATGAAAATCGCTGAACTGAAGTTTATCGCCAATTTTACTTTTTTCCATTTTTGGGTTAAAAATATGCTCATGGGGAAAAATACCTTAAAATTAAGAATCTGGTGTCATAAGGGGTGAGTTTGGTGTAATTTTTTTAAAAACAAACAAGCAAAATGTGCATTTTTTGACAAATCGCGATTTTATAATTTCAGGATAATTTATTTGTTTTTTGTCGTAAAATTAGACCAATGACCAATTACTCTGTTTTATCTGATTCTCAAGGCTTCGCATCTAACCATTGATCATTTCGAGAGGCACTTCAATCAAATAAATACATATGAACTGAACTGAACTGAAAATAAATACATAACAAATACATCAAATTTAATACAAAAAGCTTCATAATGTGGTTTGCGGTAACATTTTTAAGCAAAATATAACTGTGCCCCGAATCCTTTGCAATAAATTAACCTCAAATACACAACTCGAGAAGAGCAAAAAGGTTGATAGCGTAAGAGAAAGTTGAAAGAGAAAGAATATGAAAACTGAGGATCTAGAAGACATCGGCAGGAGGCGTAGTGAAAGCAGCAAGAGCGAGGAAGACGGCGATGAAGTGGAGGGCTGCGAGGGCGAGGACGAAACGGTGCTGGCTCTGTTGAGGGATGACACCGCCGCGCTTAGTCTTCCACTTCCAGAAGGAGTCCTCAGCTTCTGCCGGCCAGAGACGACGAGGGAGGCGAAGATGGGAGGTGAAGGTGGAGAGGATGGTGATGGCGATCATGGAGAAGTAGAAGGAGTGTAGGGCGGTGGCCTTGTGGTAGTGGGGGACGTTGCGGCCCATGGCGATGCTGAGGAGTCCCAGACTCATCACCCCGGCCAGGGAAATCATGGTCTTGTTGGGCGGTTGACGGAGGGGCCACAGCTCTGGCCGGAACTGACCGAAGACCGCCAGAAGAGTGATGGCGACGGAGGGGATGACAAAGGTGTTGCGGTAGAAGCCAGCCTTCCGACGCACGCCCACCCGACACAGCACAAAGCTTTGCGGCAGATAGCTCAAGCGCCACTTCTCTCTGATCAAGGCTGTCGTCCCATTCACACACTCCAGGCCGCGGATGTGCCACTCCGTGTTTTTGAAGAGCCTTTCGTTCTGATCCAGCTGGTCCATGAGGCTGAAGGTGTCTAGGTTGAAGGAGACGTGATGGGAGGGGACGAGGCCAAGGGTGAGTTTGGTGAAGACGCTCTGGTCGTCGTAGGGGAAGTTGGCGTTCTCCAGTTGGACGGCGACAGTGATGGAGTAGAGGAGGTCCACGGAGACCCGGCCGTCAAAGCGAACCTTGGCCAGAGGGTTCTTTGAGGAGCGGGAGAGGCTGATGAGGTTGTAATCGTAGGAGACCTGGGGGTGCCAGATCTGGTGGAGGTGGAGGAAGATGTGGGGGAGGCGGTCGGTGTAGTTGTGCCAGGCAAGGTCGGGGTCGTACCAGGAGAGACGGAGACGCCAGGAGAGGGTGGCGGTGGACTGGTCGCTGCGTAGTTCCTGCAAGGCTACCAGGAACATGCTCACGTTGATCTTTAGGAAGCCGATTTGAATTCCAGAAACGGGTTCGTAGATAGCGTTTTTCTCGAGGGGGAAGAAGCCGGGCGGACTGGTGGGGTCGTAGCCGGGGCGAGGGAAGACGTAATCTTGCAATTCCGCCCAATAACTCTCGCCTTTCATGCATTGCTTTGTCTTCGACACTCCTACCACTGCCCAGATTACCAAAATTTCTCCCAACAATTTCATGCTTTTTAGCTGCATTTTTATAAATATTTATGGTTTTCTGAGGATATATTTTCAAGCAGTAAATTAATAGCTATAGAGGTCTGACTAATTAGTAGCGTGAAAAGTTGCTGTTTGAAAAGAGGTACCACGGGCCTTTGAATGTGTCCCTCATGCCAAACTCCTTCACTCCTGTGCCCATCTAGGAATCTCAGGCCCACTGCTATCCTGGCTAAAAGCTTTCCTTGAAGACCGAGTCCAGCAGGTGCAGATGGAGGACTGCCTCTCTGCCCCCAGACCCATCATGAGCTCTATCCACCAGGACGGCTGCCTGTCGCCCATTTTCTGGGACATCTACCTCGAGCCCCTCCTCTCCCAACTCAGCGCCAGTGGCACTCACTTCTGGGCCTTCGCCGACGACCTCAAACTCACCTCCTCCTGCCCCAATCAAATGCAAGCAGCCCTTGACCTAGTGAGCAATTGGTGTGTGCAATGGCAGATGAAACTTTCCGTTCCTAAATGTGTCATCCTCCCAATAGGGGCAGGGCTTCGGACCCAATATTCTGTCAGCGGATCCTCACTTCCCCCACCCTCTACAGCCCCCCAACGAGATCTAGGCGTGCTCATGACACCCACTCTTTCATTCTCTGCCCACAGCTCAAGCATTGCTTCTAAAAGTCGCTCTGTCTGTGCCCTCATCCTCAAAGCCCTCACTGCTGCTGATCCATCCACCCTCATCCAAGCCTACACCACATTTGCTCGCCCTCTACTTGAGACTGCCTCACCAGTGTTCAATTCAATTAAGGCTGCAGATAGGAAATGTCTAGAGTCTGTCCAGCGCTGGTTCACGAGGTGTGTATTTCATCGCTTTCACTGGAAGGACAAAGGCTATGAGCATAGGCTGTTGAGACTGAACCTAGAGCCACTAGATAAGCGAAGAGCTGATGCTGATCTGGCATTTCTGCATAAGGTCTACCTAGGCAATCTTGTCCACAGAAAAATCCATGCCTGCCCACTCTCCCACAACCACCGCCTCCTTCTGGACCCCTATGCTCGAGGACTCGCTCGTTCCATGTGGCCGCTTCGATGTGTAGCAAAATGGAACCAAATTCCTGAGTCAATAATCCTGTCCTCCCACTCAAAGTTCTGTGATTATCTCAAGCGAGAATGACTCGCATTTTGGCAGGCATTTTATTGTTACTGCCTTTTCTCCCAGTTTCCTGGAGTAAAAAATCAAAAAAAAAATCAAACTATGTGGTTTTTCAACCAATTTCAATAGTAAGCACAGATTTAGAATCGTTATATATGACTTAGAACCGGTATACATGAATTGTGACTCAAAAAACCAATGTCTGCTTAACAATTCTCAAATATTCATCTGCGATTGCTTATATTTGGCATGCATGAAATTTTGTCACTCAAAACGGCAAAACTATTTTAATATTTTCCAACCTTTCTACCCAAAAAAGTAATCTTTCAACTGCTCTTGGACCGGTTCCACCCTTCCAGATCTTCCTAAATTATTATAACCCCCCAAGAAAAAAGTTCATCAAGATTCGTTGAGAATTCGGCCAGGCCCAGAATTTCAGAAATATATATATATACAAGATTAAAATAAATAATACCATCGACAAGCCGAAAGTAAGCACTTTTCTCCCAAGAAATCAGTTGCCCCGAGTTTAGATCCAGGGAAATTTCCCCACTACTAGTGGAATTTGCTTGTGGGGCATTTGCATTGTTTTCGTGCACAGTTCAAAAACTCTTTTCATGCGCGCTCAAACAAAATACAGGTGACACAACTGATTCCACTAGTAGTTGTACTATTTTTTGGAAGAAAATAGCTTACTTTCGGCTTGCCGGTGGTATTACCGTGAGGGGGAGGCGGTTTTCGCGAATTTTTGAACTATCTATATCTCCACAACCACCAAATATTTTTTGATGAAAATTTATCAGAAGTTGCATCTAATTAATAGGTACATTGTGTAAAAATTTGGTGGCAAACGGTTTGAAACTGGCGGTTTTATTTCAATTTGTATATCATGAGCAATGTATTGGGCACAATTTCGTGTATTGGTTGGTTTTGGCTTGAAATACGTAAATGTTTCAGTTAAAATCAATGTTAATAAATTTTCTTGGAGGAAATTAGTTAAAGATAGGTTGTTTATCTATTAAATTTCTCCTTTTTGATATATAAATTATCACATACTGAAATTTAGCAGCTCCTTGCATCCAATTTTGCCTCAAATGAAAGTCCTGCTCAAATGATACATCATGCATGTATACATCTTAGAAAAATTGTAATACCACCATGAGTCTTTATCCATTTGGCAAAAAAGTTTAACACAAAATAACTGTTTTATAGTGGATACTTTTGAGAAAATTTCATTAAAAAATATAGTGTTTTTGTGGAGATATAACTTATTGAAAAAATCGCGAAAACCGCCTCCCCCCCACGGTATTTATATTATATGAAGCTTGTCAGTTTGTCATTCCTGATTCATTAAACAAAAATTCGATTTGCTGATCCATATCAGCAGAGAAACTGATCAAGAAGAACTGATGAAAATCAATGTGTACAACTGATGAAGATTAATTTTAATTCCTCATTAGCACCGTAAATATTCAAGATGCACTGCTCTTCCTGCAACATCTCTGTGAGCGATGCCAACTATCCCATCCACATTAGTCGTCTTCATCTAGGAACTTATGCAACAACACCGTCATGGTCATGTTCCCAGTGCACATTCTGCTCCATCAGTGCATCTCAGACTGTCCTCCATTCCATTCTTCACCAACACAGCATTGCCAAACAGAACCTTCCCATAACTGCACTTTTGGATGCTGTGAAAGTTGAGAAAGAGCAGGAACCCGTCCAACAATTTATGAATAGTGAAGCGAAATGCGATCAGTTGCAATCTCGGCAATTTCAAGGGGAAACAGGAGAGCTAGCTGTTCAAAAGCCAAAACGAGAGCAATCCTGCGACGGCCCAGTTATTCACTGCAATCGCTGCTCCGCTCAAGTTCAAGCAAGCAATAATAAGTGGTATCTGCAATTTTATTTAGTCGATCAAAAATTCCATTTTTAGCAGGACACAAAATATCGTTCACCACCTTATCGTCTGCTCTAAGCTCCATCCGTACGCCTGCGCTGCCTGCAATCGCTCATTCACAGACAAATATAGCGCCTCGAGGCACCAGAAATCCAGCATGCAGTGCAGGTGAGTGTAATTTTAAAAACGACATCAGTAATTGGAATTTTTTGAGTGGAAGCGGCGCAGTGACGATTAACAAAGAACAAAACGAAAGTATTGTGATTGAGGGATTCAAAGAATGCTTTGGATTGGAGAATGTGCGATGGCGTGGTTTCTAACTTGACCTTGTTATTTTTGTATTGAAAAACAAAAATTAAGCATTAATGATCCTCCAAAGTCTGATTTCAACGAGCTCAAATGAAATATTGAACTTAAGGTTGATCCAATTTTGATCTTTGGCATAGATACTGGCTTTCAACGTAACTTTTCCCATTTAATTGGTCAAATATACCAAATGTAACTTACAGGGTGATCCACTTAATAGGAAACGCTCATTTTGATCAGCTGTAAAATGACAACTTTCGGGTCTAGAATTTTCTTTCCAATGGGAGCTTATAATTTGAACTTTTTTAAATAATTCCACCAAAAAACATTTAGAAAAACCAATTTGCTGGGTCACAGCATGAGCTAGAAAATGATAATCAAAATTTGAGCTCTCAAAAATTGAAGGAATTGGTCAGGGAATGGTTGATTTCCTGCCACCGCTGGGCCTCCGCCAGCTCCCCCTCTTCAACAGAGGAACCAGTCAGTATAAATGGTAGCTTTCTTGCTTTCTTGAAGAGGGGGAGCTGGCGGAGGCCTGGCGGTGGCAGGAAATCAACCATTCCCTGACCGATTCCGTTCATTTTTGTAAGCTCAATTTTGGTTACCATTTTCTAACTCATGCTATGACCCAGCAAATTGGTTTTTCTAAACGTTTTTAGTGGAATTATTAAAAATGGTTCACATTTTAAGCTCCCATTGGAAAGAAAATTCTAGACCCACTGTAAGTCGTTTTACAGCTGATCAAAGTGAGCGGTTCCTCTTAAGTGGACCACCCTGTAAATTCTTCGTTTTGAAAATTTAGTTTAAAACAGGTCAGATGACTTTAAAAGTGGCAGTTAGGGGTTAAACAAAAATTTTAGGATTTTGAATTGTAACTTTTGAAATTTTGAATAGTATGCTTCTTGTTTTACAACCTAGCATGAGCATATCAGCAGAAAAACTGATCAAGAAGAACCGATGAACATCAGTGTGTGCAGATGAATGATCAACTTTTATTTCTTATTGGCGGATTTTAGCATTCAAGATGCACTGCTTTTCCTGCAACATCTCAGTGAGCGATGCCAACTACCCCATTCACATTAGTCGTCTTCATCTAGGAACTTATGCAACAACACCGTCATGGTCCTGTTCCCAGTGCACATTCTACTCCATCAGTGCATCTCAGACTGTCATCCATTCCATTCTTCACCAACACAGCATTGCCAAGCTGAACCTTCCCATTGCTACTCTCTTGGCTGCTGTGAAGGTTGAGAAAGAGCAGAAACCCGCCCAACAATTTATGAACAGCGAAGTAACGTGCGATCAGTTGCAATCACTGCAAGATCAAGGCGAAACAGAAGTCAGAGACACAGCCTTTACAAAGCCAATACGAGAGCAATCCTCTGCAACACCAGTTGTTCACTGCAATCGCTGCTCCGCTCAAGTTCAAACACACGACAAAAAGTGTTATCTGCGAGTTATTTATGCACTTAAAAATTCCGTTTGCAGCAGGAAGCGAAATATGGTTCGCCACCTTATCGTCTGCTTTAAGCTCCAACCATACGCCTGCGCTGCCTGCAATCGTTCATTTTCTGAAAAAGATAACACCCTGACTCACCAGAAACGCAACGTGCAGTGCAGGTGACTGTAAATTCAATAACGGCATCAGTAATTGCAATTATTTGAGTGGAAGTGGCGCAGTGACGATTAACAAGGAACAAAACGAAACCATTGTGATTCAGGGATTCAAAGAATGCTTCGGATTGGAGAACACGCATTGGCGTGGTTTCTAACTTGACCTTGTTATTTTTGTTTGGTGGGAAAAAACCAAAAAACGAGTCCATTAGCTAGCTAATACGAAGTGCTGAAATTGAGTTTGATCACATTTTCCTTTCTTGCATAAATACTTCAAAAGTTTTCAACGAGACAACGAACTAACTTTTCCCATTTAATTGGTCAAAAGGACAATTGTAACCGCCAATTTCTGCGTTAATTTATTTTGAAAAGATAAAACGGTTGTTGTTTACCCAGTCTCCAAAGGCAAACAAGAGGCTAGCCTCTGCTCCTCCTACAGGCCTATCTTTCTTATTCCAAGTTGACTCAAAATCGCAAATTCTGAAGCCCCCGCCAACCTCACTCACTAAACCAAAAGCTGGCAATTTCAAATGCAGCAGCTAGCAGCTGAAGATGGAGCGCGTGATCTTCTAGCCATACTTCTAACAAATAGCATCAAATATTCGGCCCACATCACCTCAGCCATGAACAAAGCATCTTTGCGGGGCACATGATCAAAAAATGCCTCCATACAGCGAGTTCGCAGTGGCTCACAGGAGCATTCACAGTCTACATGTGTTTTCATCTGGAAGATGCTTCTGTATGCTTCTCCCCTCTGGCACCCTCCAGCATTGCCAAATCTCAGCTGAAAGCTTGAAAAGCTGAACAGTGGCGGATATTGGCGGAAAGGGGGAAGGTTCACCACCGGAAATGATTTTGTGGGGAATTCCCCTCCCCTCGAAATTGAAATCATGATTTGAATACTTCTTCTTTTACAACCGGTACTACCTTGATTTTTTGCATGAACAATTTGAAAATGGTAGATCAATTGGGCTGACATTTGGTGGCAATCCGTCGAGTCAAAAAAGCAGACACCATAGCCCAGCGCCAAAATTTTCATTCCCGCTTCTCACTCTACTGACCTTTTTTGTTGCCAACAAGATCCTTGCACTGGAGAGCCCATATTTGAAAAATGAAAAAGGGAAACCATTTCTTCCATTGCGGTATAACCAGAGTGCATCAGCGGTTGATAAAAATAAATATGAGTTTAAAATTGTCTGTTCATCAGCCATGCATTTACTTACTTATCAAAAGTTCAGAAATCAAAAGAAAAATGGACAAAGTTACAATATATATTTCACTATTCCATTGCATTAATGCGCTAGTTTGCCCACCGTTATCGCAGGAATCGTTACAGGAACCAGATGAATATTGGTCCGACAGCGATGAGACCATTAGCTTAACTTGTTACACAGCTTGCGAGAATACAATTTTCAGTCAATGGAAAGGAATACGTCAACCACCCCATGCCAATTTCTGCACACGCACTGATAGCCTTTCTATACCTTTCTCTCGACGATACGGATGTATCAAAGAGATTTATGGCGATGGTTCCGTTCGAAAATTCCTCGGACACAAAACTGGCTTAAGGAACAAAATGTTTTATCATTGGGGATGCTACAATAGAGACGAGATGATTGAAGAAAGAAACAAGTTTGTGTTTTGTGAAAGGAATCGTCGTAATCGTACCAATGCTTTCTTGCCCGAGATGCACTTTGCAATTCCGCCCGATCTTGTTTACAGATGAGATTGAAATTTTAACCTCTGCAACAACGCAGGTCAGTGTAAAGCATGGTTCTTTATTGCCATTTTTGGTGAATTATTCTTTATTTTGCTTTTTTAGTTGGTTAGAATTTATATTATTATAAAGAGTTATCTAATTCCCACCATTGTTATTGCTTTTTTTCTAACGGTAACTAGTGTTCTTTCTTGTTTTATTTTATTGAAGGGGAGTAAAGTTAGCTTAAATAATTGCTTTCGAACCAAAAATAATTTGAATGCCTCAACGAAACTTGAGCTGTTTTGACAATTGCTTTAAAAAAATTTTCAGAAATTGCTAGAATCTGCGATGAATCTATATAGATTTTTGTATAGTCACAGGTTGCCAGCCCCGGAAGGTAGGGCAGTAACAGCTCTGGAGCTCTAGAGCCACTCCTTCTACTTCTCCATCATCGCCATCACCATCCTCTCCACCTTCACCTCCCATCTTCGCCTCCCTCGTCGTCTCTGGCCGGCAGAAGCTGAGGACTCCTTCTGGAAGTGGAAGACTAAGCGCGGCGGCGTTGTACCTCAAAAGATCCAGCACCGTTTCGTCCTCGCCCTCGCAGTCCTCCACTTCATCGCCGTCTTCCTCGCACTCGCTGCTTTCACTACGCCTCCTGCCGATGTCTTCTAGATCCTCAGTTTTTATATACTTTTCTCTTTCATTGCCACATACACTATCAACCTTTTTGCTCTTCTCGAGTTGTGTATTTGAGGTTGATTTATTGCAAAGGATTCGGGGCACAGTTATGTTTTGCTTAAAAATGTTACCGCAAACCACATTATGAAGCTTTTTGTATTTATTATCATGTATTTATTACAAGAATAAAATGCTATAGCATGAGAAGCTTATGAATATTCGATCATCAAAAAGAAATAGACAAGTTGTAACACAATCGTGATTTATTTTGATTTGAATTGAGCATTTCATTGGTTTTGTCCGTCTAAAAACTCCACTGGTCATTCATAACCAGATGGCAATTTTTGGCTGAAACCATTCCTCAGTAGAACATTCTATCGTCAATTTTTCGCTAAACTTTCTAAAAATATTAAAAGTTTAATTTTTAATTAAATTTTTTATATTAATTTTTAACCGTAGTACCTTTTAGGCCTCACAAAAAAGAATTAAACAGAATTAAATTCTGCCCCACCATGGACTTACAGCCCGTAGCTAGTCAGTTTGTCATTCCTGGTTCAGAAAGCAATTCGATTTGCTGATCCATATCAGCAGTAAAACTGATCACGAACAACCGATGAACATCAGTGTATGCAGATGAAAGATCAATTTTATTTCTCATTGGCAAATTTTGACATTCAAGATGCACTGCTCTTCTTGCAACATCTCAGTGAGCGATGCCAACTATCTCATCCACATTAGTCGTCTTCATCTAGGAAATTTCGCAACAACACCATCATGGTCCTGTTCCCAGTGCACATTCTGCTCCGTCAGTGCAACTCAGGCTGCTCTTCATTCCATTCTTCACCAACACAGCATTGCCAAGCCCAACCTTCCCATAGCTGCTCTTTTGGATGCCGTAAAGGTTGAGAAAGAGCAGGAACCCGTCCAACAAATATTGAATAGTGAAGCAAAATGCGATCAGGTGCAATCACTGCAAGGTCATGATGCGATCGGGGACAGAAACATGGACTTTCCAAAGCGAGAGCGTTGCTCCGAAGGATCAGTTGTTCAATGCAATCGTTGCTCCGCTCAAGTTCAAACACACGACCTCAAGTGGTATCTGCGAGTGTATTTATTCACTTAAAAATTCCGTTTGCAGCAGGAAGAGAAATATGGTTCGCCACCTAGTCGTCTGCTTTAAGCTCCAACCGTACGCCTGTGCTGCCTGCGATCGCCCATTCACTGACAAAGATCACGTCCTCAGGCACCAGAAGTCCAGCATGCAGTGCAGGTAAGCGTAAATTAATTAACGTCATCGGTATTTAGAATTATTTGAGTGGAAGCGGAGCAGCGACGAATGACAAAGAGCAAAACGAAAGCATTGTGATTGAGGGATTCAAAGAATGCTTTGGACTAGAAAATGTGCAGTGGCGTGGTTTTTAATTTGACCTTGTTATTTTGCGGAAAAACACAAATATTGAGTCTATTAGCAAAAACATCCATTAGCATTTAGTGTTAGCGATCCTCCTAGGTCAAATTAGAAGAGTTGAAATGAAATATGGTGAAATTTTAGTTTGATCAATTTTTCTCTCTGGCACAGCTTTAGCTTTTAACGAAACTAACTTTCCAAAGTTTCTTTCAACTAACTTTCAAAAGAAAACAATTGTACCCTACGATTTTTCTGGTTTCAAAATTAAGTTTAAGAGAGGTTTTCTGTAAGGTAGAAGAAAGTTCAAAAAACATTTTTACTCGGAATTTTGAAAGTTGTGCTCAAATGATGTGGTAATAAGTGGGATACTTAGCGCAGCAAACCGTTTTTCAAAACTCGGCTTTGTTCCATAGATATTGCCGTTTTTGTGAAACTAGGTCAAAAAATGGGCCAAATTTGCGATTTTTGACTGTTTCTACTTTAAAGAGCCATTACACAAGCTAGGAAAGTTCGTTACCAAAATTTTCAAGGCTCAGCTGTTCCCTAGAATCTAAGCAACATTCTAGTATGCAATTTGCTTACTGTGGATCGTTTTGAGTGTCCGTTTTATAGGTTTAAACGCAAATATGGCCAAAACTAATTCATTTGAAAATTTTAAATTTTGCTATTTTTTTCCAAATTTCAAAACAAATGTCACCCTTTTGACACCGGATTCTGAATTTTCAGCAAATTTTGGACCTAGGGGTGTCTTCTTTGTCATCGTATTGATTAGCAGAATTGGATGCCAGTGGCCAAAATTTGGTGATGTCTAGGTCTGGCCCTATGTTATAACATAGGAGGATTTATCTGGAATGAAATTTTGACATTAAAAAACTCCCTATTCCTCAGGATTTCGACATGAGCCAATTTCCTTTTCAGGGCATGTTACGACAACCCTAAAGAAGCTACCCATGCATACAGATTACATGTCAGTTCATTATATTAGTAGAAAAAGATTCTTATTTGAGAGCAAGTCCCGATTTCGCCCTATGTTGTTATAACATAGGCCAAAAATGACCAAAAAATTTTTGGTCTTGAAATTTGATTTCAATGCCTAAAACTCAAAGTACAAACTCTATTACATCCAAAAATAACATAAATTGTCTAAGTTTTATGTTTAAATTCAAAACAGGCTGCAGCCAAATCTGGTCATTTTTTGGTCTAAAATAACATATTTCGACCACCAATGTAAGATGCAAAATTGCAATAACTGGCTACAAAAATGTTTTTTGGGTGTCATAGAGTTTGTACTTTGAGTTTTAGGCATTGAAATCAAATTTCAAGACCAAAAATATTTTGGTCATTTTTGGCCTATGTTATAACATAGGGCGAAATCGGGACTTGCTCTCAAATAAGAATCTTTTTCTACTAATATAATGAACTGACATGTAATCTGTATGCATGGGTAGCTTCTTTAGGGTTGTCGTAACATGCCCTAAAAAGGAAATTGGCTCATGTCGAAATCCTGAGGAATAGGGAGTTTTTTAATGCCAAAATTTCATTCCAGATAAATCCTCCTATGTTATAACATAGGGCCAGACCTAGACATCACCAAATTTTGGCCACTGGCATCCAATTCTGCTAATCAATACGATGACAAAAAAGACACCACTAGGTCCAAAATTTGCTGAAAATTCAGAATCCGGTGTCAAAAGGGTGATATTTGTTTTGAAATTTGGAAAAAAAATAGCAAAATTTAAAATTTTCAAATGAATTAGTTTTGGCCATTTTTGCGTTTAAACCTATAAAACGGTCACTCAAAACGATCCACAGTAAGCAAATTGCATACTAGAATGTTGCCTAGATTCTAGGGAACAGCTGAGCCTTGAAAAATTTGGAAACGAACTTTCCTAGCTTGTGTAATGGCTCTTTAAAGTAGAAACAGTCAAAAATCGCAAATTTGGCCCATTTTTTGACTTAGTTTCACAAAAACAGCAATATCTCCGGAACAAAGCCGAATTTTCAAAAACGGTTTACTGCGCTAAGTATCCCACTAAATGACACAACATTTAAGCACAACTTTCAAAAATCCGAGTAAAAATGTTTCTCAACCCTTACAGACACCCTCTCTTAACACGGGAGTTGTTTTTTAAATAATAAGCTGAAATTGGGTTTATTGCAGTATACGGTCTCCTATTTTCCCTTGTGCATCAACCTTCATTGGAACTGCGTACTGGCTTAAGAGGCAGTTTTTGAGAGGAGCACGAATGGGAGGTCCATAGATTTTTTGACCCCTCTTTTTTATGACGGGATTGAAAATATCTATAAGTAAGAAGTAAACTTCACAAATATACTTGGGGTCAAAACTCAATATCCAGGGCAAAGTTAGAGGTCGCAAAATTTGAGTTTTTGACGATTTTTTTTCGTATAACTCAAATTTCAGACTCATTAGACTCTGTGGTCTAATGTAAACAATTAAACTTTGTCATTGTATTCTTGTAAAATTTTCGTCTTGAATCTTGATCGATGCTTATCCTAAATTGATGCTTTGTCCTCAAATACACCTAAAAATAGGATTTTTATGCTCAATTTCATAATATTTTGAAATTAAACGCTTCAATGCTTTTGGTTCAAATTGGTCTCAAATGAGGAAAAATATCAAGTGATCAGATTTCGAAATATTATGAAATTGAGCATAAAAATATTAATTTTAGGTCTATTTGAGGCCATAGCATCTAAACACATTTCCTGCACCATTTACAACATCGGGGCCAGAACACTCCCGGACTACTTTTTGGGACCGCCCAAAATTTCCTTTTCCAAAATTTTTTTGGAGGCTTATCTTGGCCGTAGCGACCGATAGGGAGCTACTACGGCTACCACCATAAGTCGTGGAGTACCAAGGACTGACAATAGTACCAGGAGTAGGGCGTAGCCGGCGCAAGAACTTGTTTACATTAGACCACAGATTTTGAGAAAACACAATGTTTTTGGGAAATTTCAATTCTTCATTTTATGGCTTTGGTTAGGTTTTTAGATAAAATATGAAAAATTTTGGTAACAATTCTAAAAACAATTGGCACACCTGCGTGAAGCTAATGTATAGACGAATCGATCCATACCCAATTTTGGTACTTTGCGAAAGAAATGAGTCTGAAATTTGAGTTATACAAAAAAAATCGCCAAAAACTCAAATTTTGCGACCTCTAACTTTGCCCTTGATATTGAGTTTTGACCCCATGTATATTTGTGAATTTTACTTCTTATATATAGATCTTTTCAATCTCGTCATAAAAAAAGAGGGGTCGAAAAATCCTGGTTCATTCGTGCTCTTCTCACAAATTGTGTCTTAGGTCAACGCAATTTTGTGGACTCAACAAAAATAAAAGACCATAAAAGACTGAAATTTGCAAGAAATTTGCTAAATTAAAATTTTGGAATATTAAATTGTAAACTTTGAAATCTTGAATTTTAAAAGGTTGAATTGTATACTTCTTTTTTACAATCGGTAATACTTTAAATGTTATTTTCGCTTGAGCTATTTCAAACAAGTATATGGCGCAAAGCGCAATAGGTGACCGCGGAGCACACCACCTTCCAGCTTACAATATGAATGCATGGACTTTCGTCACTCCAAAGGGAAAGTCTGTGGTTTCTCACCCATTTTCAAAAGTAAGCACAGATTTGGAATCGTTATGTACAACTTGTGAATCAAACAAGTATATGGCGCAAAGCGCAATAGGTGACCGCGGAGCGCTTGCACCTTCACAAGTAGCAAAATCCTAAGTTTAAGGAAAATGTCTGCTGTGAGGGTGAACATTGCATTTCAAAAGGAAAATTATGTGGTTTCTCAACCATTTTCAAAAGTAAGCACAGATTTAGAATCGGTATATATGACTTGTGAACAAAAAAACTTAAGTGTTCAGTTCAATTATCAGCCGTTCAGCTGCTACTAATTATTGATGCTATTGTCATGCGCAAAAGTTTGTCACTCAAGAGGGAAAGTCTGTGGTTTCTCAACCATTTTCAAAAGTAAGCACATATTTGGAATCGTTATATACGACTTGTGAACAAAAAAAACTCAAGTGTTCTGTTCAATTATCAGCCGTTCAGCTGCTACTAATTATTGATGCTATTGTCATGCGTGAAAGTTTGTCACTCAAGAGGGCAAGTCTGTGGTTTCTCAACCATTTTCAAAAGTAAGCACATATTTGGAATCGTTATATACGACTTGTGAACAAAAAAACTTAAGTGTTCTGTTCAATTATCAGCCGTTCAGCTGCTACTAATTATTGATGCTATTGTCATGCGCGAATGTTTGTCACTCAAGAGGGAAAGTCTGTGGTTTCTCAACCATTTTCAAAAGTAAGCACATATTTGGAATCGTTATATACAACTTGTGAACAAAAAAAACTCAAGTTGTCTGTGCAATTCTCAAGATTACAGGAGCTACAGCGGAAAAACTGTATATTGTGATTTTCAAGCCTTTCTACCCAAATAAGTAATGTTTCAAATGCTCGGAAACCGGTTCCACCTCTCCAGATCTTCCTAAAATTGCATTACCTTTCAGGAAAAAAAAAGTTTGTCCCAATCCGTTGAGAATTCGGTGAGGACCAGCATTTCCAGAAATATATATATATATATATATACATATATATGAGGACAAAAGTTGAGTAACCTCTATAGACCGCGGAGCGGCCCTTCGGGCCGCTCCGCGGTCAAAAACCAAAGTCCTCTGTTCAATATTTAGCCATTCAGCTGTTACTGATTATTGATGCCATTGCCATGCATGAAAGTTGGTCACTCAAGAGGGCAAGTCTGTGGTTTCTCAACCATATTCAAAAGTAAGAACAGATTTGGAATCGTTATGTACAACTTGTGAATCAAACAAGTATATGGCGCAAAGCGCAATAGGTGACCACGGAGCGCTTAGTTCTGTGGTTTCTCAACCATTTTCGAAAATAAGCACAGATTTGGAGTCGTTATATATGACTTGTGAACAAAAAAACTCAAGTCCTCTGTTCAATTCTTAGCCGTTCAGCTGTTACTGATTATTGATGCCATTGCCATGCATGAAAGTTAGTCACTCAAGAGGGCAAGTCTGTGGTTTCTCAACCATTTTCAAAAGTAAGCACATATTTGGAATCGTTATATACGACTTGTGAACAAAAAAACTCAAGTGTTCTGTTCAATTATGAGCCGTTCAGCTGCTACTAATTATTGATGCTATTGTCATGTGTGAAAGTTTGTCACTCAAGAGGGCAAGTATGTGGTTTCTCAACCATTTTCAAAAGTAAGCACAGATTTGGAATCGTTTTATACGACTTGTGAACAAAAAAACTCAAGTGTTCTGTTCAATTATCAGCCGTTCAGCTGCTACTAATTATTGATACTATTGTCATGCGCAAAAGTTTGTCACTCAAGAGGGAAAGTCTGTGGTTTCTCAACCATTTTCAAAAGTAAGCACAGATTTGGAATCGTTATATACAACTTGTGAATCAAACAAGTATATGGCGCAAAGCGCAATAGGTGACCGCGGAGCGCTTGCACCTTCACAAGTAGCAAAATCCTAAGTTTAAGGAAAATGTCTGCTGTGAGGGTGAACATTGCATTTCAAAAGGAAAATTATGTGGTTTCTCAACCATTTTCAAAAGTAAGCACAGATTTAGAATCGGTATATATGACTTGTGAACAAAAAAACTTAAGTGTTCAGTTCAATTATCAGCCGTTCAGCTGCTACTAATTATTGATGCTATTGTCATGCGCAAAAGTTTGTCACTCAAGAGGGAAAGTCTGTGGTTTCTCAACCATTTTCAAAAGTAAACACAGATTTGGAATCGTTATATACGACTTGTGAACAAAAAAACTTAAGTGTTCTGTTCAATTATCAGCCGTTCAGCTGCTACTAATTATTGATGCTATTGTCATGCGCGAATGTTTGTCACTCAAGAGGGAAAGTCTGTGGTTTCTCAACCATTTTCAAAAGTAAGCACATATTTGGAATCGTTATATACGACTTGTGAACAAAAAAACTTAAGTGTTCTGTTCAATTATCAGCCGTTCAGCTGCTACTAATTATTGATGCTATTGTCATGCGCGAAAGTTTGTCACTCAAGAGGGAAAGTCTGTGGTTTCTCAACCATTTTCAAAAGTAAGCACATATTTGGAATCGTTATATACGACTTGTGAACAAAAAAACTCAAGAAAGTTGTTTTGGGTTTAGGGTGTTGTTTTAAGGTTTAGGCGAGTTTTGCTGTTGCTGGTACTTTACTGGGGTTTGGGGTGTGATTAAAAGGCGTTGGATTGTTGCACTATGAGACTTGGCGAAGACTTGGGTTTGTTCTTATTAGCTGTTTATGCCGCCGCCTATGTACGTGTTTATGTGAAGTCTGTCACTCGTAGGAGTGCGGTTTTCTACCTTTTCAAAGTAGTAGTTGGATGTCTCTATACCTGTGTCCGTATATGGCAGGGTGTAGTGTGCTGTAGCGCTGGATCTTCATATAGCATCGGTTTACGTAGCGTCGCGGTGGGTGAACTCGCATTCAGTGATTACGCGGTCTTGACCTTTCAATAGGATATATTGCAGGTTTGTATATACGTACTTCGTAGATCTAGTGTTTCCGTTCCGTCACCGCTGTTCGTCGCTACGTATTATTGATGTCATCCGTTATGCGAGTTTGGCTCATCGTAGGGAAGTTGCTGCTTTCTTACCTTTTCAGTAGTATTTGAACCCCCTATGACTTGTGAACACTCGCGTTCGTTCTCACCCGTTTCGTGCGAACACCTGACTTGTCTGTCATCTGTTATGTGCCGATGTCTTCCGTTAGTTTAAGGGTAGCTCTGGCGTTTCTATGATTCAAAGTAGCATATTTGGAATCGTCATACCGTTGCGTAACAAACCCGCGTTTGTTCATCATTACTGTTCCGCTTATCACCTTGATGCTATCGTTGACGCGTGAAGTTTGTCACTCAGTAGGTAGTTTGTGTTTTCTTACCATTTTTCATAGCATATCCGGGTCGCTTGTATGACTTGCTACCTCTTTCTGTTCATTATGGCCGTTCGCTGCTACTATTATTGTGCTATTGTCTGTGTGAGTTTGTCCTCGGGGCAGTATGTGGTTTCTCCCTTTCGTAGCACGTTTGGTCGTTTTATACGCTTGTGACAACTCGTGTTCTGTTCTTATCGCCGTTCGCTATTATTACTTATTATTGTGCTATTGTCATACGTATTTTTGTCACTCAGGGGAGTCTGTGGTTTCTAACCTTTTCAAGTAGCACGTTTTGGAATCGTTATATACGCTTGTGAACAAACTCGTGTTCTGTTCATTATCGCCGTTCGCTGCTACTATTATTGTACTATTGTCATGCGCAAGTTTGTCACTCAGGGGAGTCTGTGGTTTCTCACCTTTTTCAAGTAGCACAGTTTGGAATCGTTATATACGCTTGTGAACAAACTCAGTGTTTTGTATTCATTATCAGCCGTTCGCTGCTACTATTATTGATACTATTGTCATGCGCAAGTTTGTCACTCAGGGGAGTCTGTGGTTTCTCACCATTTTCAAGTAGCACAGTTTGGAATCATTTATACACTTGTGAATCAACAGTATATGGCGCAAGCGCATAGGTGACCGCGGAGCACTTTGCACCTTCACAGTAGCAATCTAGTTTAGGAGATGTCTGCTGTGAGGGTGAACATTTTGCATTTCAAAAGAAATTATGTGGTTTCTCAACCATTTTCAAAGTAAGCACAGTTTAGAGAATCGGTATATATGACTTGTGAACAAAAAACTTAGTGTTCGTTCATTATCAGCCGTTCGCTGCTACTATTATTGATGCTATTGTCATGCGCAAAGTTTGTCACTAGAGAGAAGTCTGTGGTTTCTCAACCATTTCAAAGTAAGCACAGTTTTGAATCATTTCTATACGACTTGTGAACGAAAAACTTAGTGTTCTGTTCAATTATCAGCCGTTCAGCTGCTACTATTATTGATGCTATTGTCATGCGCGATGTTTGTCACTCAAGAGAAGTCTGTGGTTTCTCAACCATTTCAAAAGTAAGCGCGTATTTTGAATCGTATATACACTTTGTGAACAAAAAAACTTAGTGTCTTCAATTATCAGCCGTCAGCTGCTACTAATATGAGCTATGTCGTGCGCGAAAGTTTCACTCAAGAGAAAGCTGCTTTCTCAACCATTTTCAAAAGAAGCACAGATTTGGAATCGTATATACACTTGACATGTGTCTGTGCAATTCTCAAGATTACAGGAGCTACAGCGGAAAAACTGTATATTGTGATTTTCAAGCCTTTCTACCCAAATAAGTAATGTTTCAAATGCTCGGAAACCGGTTCCACCTCTCCAGATCTTCCTAAAATTGCATTACCTTTCAGGAAAAAAAAAGTTTGTCCCAATCCGTTGAGAATTCGGTGAGGACCAGCATTTCCAGAAATATTGGGCTGGCGTGAGCGAGCGTTAGCGAAGTGTCAGCGCCCAGCCCCTCTTTTCGACCTAGGTGTACGTTTTGGGGGTTATTGCTAGATCTCAATTTTGATAAGGCTGCCATTCGTCACAGAAAGCTCCATTTGTTTTGATTCTTTTTGCATTGGAAAGAGAAACATCGAATTGACTACAGTTTATCTTTTGACTTTTGCATAAAACGATTTATTTTCCCATAAAAATGCAAAAAACCATTTGTCCGAACTCCTTCTCCTCCTTCTCCTCCGCATCTATTCAATGGACGATAGTAGGTATTCATTTCTTCCCCCACTCACCCCCCGGGTCCTTGGGCCTTATGTATTGACTTTTATTCATAAGTCTTCAGTTAAGCTCTCTATATGTGAATAAGTGGTGTAGTGGTCTAAGCGATTGAACAGCTGGTTGGCACTGGGAGGTTCGAATCCTTATTGGACAATCAGTTTTATTTTGGAAATTTTAAGTCAAGAAAACTACTAGTACCATCGGCAGGCCAAAATTAAAGCTCTTTTCTCCTAAAAATCGATTGCCCTTATCATATATCATGAAAATTTCACAAAAATATGTTAATG
>JASANA010006774.1:37500-43860 GCA_030248095.1 Ptycholaimellus sp. GST1_10
GCCATTCAGCTGTTACTGATTATTGATGCCATTGCCATGCATGAAAGTTGGTCACTCAAGAGGGCAAGTCTGTGGTTTCTCAACCATATTCAAAAGTAAGAACAGATTTGGAATCGTTATGTACAACTTGTGAATCAAACAAGTATATGGTGCAAAGCGCAATAGGTGACCGCGGAGCGCTTAGTTCTGTGGTTTCTCAACCATTTTCGAAAATAAGCACAGATTTGGAGTCGTTATATATGACTTGTGAACAAAAAAACTCAAGTCCTCTGTTCAATTCTTAGCCGTTCAGCTGTTACTGATTATTGATGCCATTGCCATGCATGAAAGTTAGTCACTCAAGAGGGCAAGTCTGTGGTTTCTCAACCATTTTCAAAAGTAAGCACATATTTGGAATCGTTATATACGACTTGTGAACAAAAAAACTCAAGTGTTCTGTTCAATTATGAGCCGTTCAGCTGCTACTAATTATTGATGCTATTGTCATGTGTGAAAGTTTGTCACTCAAGAGGGCAAGTATGTGGTTTCTCAACCATTTTCAAAAGTAAGCACAGATTTGGAATCGTTTTATACGACTTGTGAACAAAAAAACTCAAGTGTTCTGTTCAATTATCAGCCGTTCAGCTGCTACTAATTATTGATGCTATTGTCATGCGCGAAAGTTTGTCACTCAAGAGGGAAAGTCTGTGGTTTCTCAACCATTTTCAAAAGTAAGCACAGATTTGGAATCGTTATATACGACTTGTGAACAAAAAAACTCAAGTGTTCTGTTCAATTATCAGCCGTTCAGCTGCTACTAATTATTGATACTATTGTGGCGCTGCCTTGCTGGTGGACGTGCCTATGGCAACTGGATAATGGAGGATACCAGCCCACCTAAGCTCCCCACCCATGGACATGCCACCAGGGCCTCTCAACGAGCCCTTGCAGCAGCTGAGTTCCCTGGAGGCTTGTGGAGGATCCAGGAGCTCAGCACTGGTCGCAGCCTGCTTGACCGCATCCAGCCAGTGCGCCTCAGGAAACTGTGGAACGCCATCCCCTGGGCTGCCTCTGGCATCACTCATCCAAAGGAGGCCCTGCGAACTGAAGCACAAGCGCGAGCAGCAGCTGAAGCCATCTTCCCCCATCTACATCCAGCAACCCTCCGAGCCCTCACGTTTTAGGCCTGCCCCCTCCCCCTCTTTTTTGTTGTTGTCCCAATATTTTGTGACCTTGTGATCTGACTCGCCAGACAGCTGTCAAAAGCTTGTGCGTTAATAAAATGGAGAAAAAAAAAATTGTCATGCGCAAAAGTTTGTCACTCAAGAGGGAAAGTCTGTGGTTTCTCAACCATTTTTAAAAGTAAGCACAGATTTGGAATCGTTATATACGACTTGTGAACAAAAAAACTCAAGTCTTCTGTGCAATTCTCAAGATTACAGGAGCTACAGCGCAAAAACTGTATATTGCAATTTTCAAGCCTTTCTACCCAAAAAAGTAATGTTTCAAATGCTCGGAAACCAGTTCCACCCCCCAGATCTTCCTAAAATCTCATTACCTTTCAGGAAAAAAAAAGTTTGTCCAAATCCGTTGAGAATTCGCCCGTTCCCAGCATTTCCAGACATACATATATACATATACTAGTAATGTAGGTCAGTCAGTGGCCGCGCTCCGCGCGGCCACCTTTGATTTAACTAATGTTTCCCGTTACAAATGTTTCCCGTTTCCCATTCCCGTGTTTCCCGTTTCCCGTTCTCCATTTAAAACTCTGCATTAATATGAATTAAATTGGACAAACATTTGCCTGAGCTTCTGTGCACATATCTATGTAATTCTCTTGAAAATTATTAGTAGTCAAAAGCTCAACAGAATCTTTATGACCATAAATCCATTTATAAACAGCTCAAAAATTGCAGCTTAAACTGTGAGCAATTCAATCTTTGCCGTGTCTTGTCCATGAGACGAATAAGAATAACTTAATTCATTCCAAAGACATCAGGCTCCTGGGTAAGCCAAAAATCGAAAAATTGGCATCAGTCAATCCATTTTTTAAAAAATGTTTTACTAAAAACGTTGAAAACTAAACAATGGATTTTAAGCAGAACTGTTAAGGCTTTAATTTAAAAAAAAGTCCGACAGAAAAAGTTAAAAAATGGAGGATCTATAAAGTTTCAAAGTCAAAAAATGCCCAAAAATGCCAAATATGCGCACGTTTTAGTCTATTTCATATTTACAACATTACCCACGCACAGCGCGCCCCAAAAAATATTAAATAATTCTTCAAAACCGATACATAGGGCTATCATATGCCAGGATAAGTAAAGAATCCAGGTGGCGCCGAGACCCCTCCCAAAATGGCATCACCCGTATTATATAAGATACATATTGGGCTGGCGCGAGCGAGCGTTAGCGAAGTGTCAGCGCCCAGCCCCTCTTTTCGACCCAGGTGTATGTTTTGAGGGTTATTGCTAGATCTTAATTTTGATAAGGCTCTAGCGCCTCACAGGAAGCTTCAATCTTTCTGATTCTTTTTGCATTGGAAAGAGCAACATCGAATTGACTATAGTTTCTTTTTTGACTTTTGCATAAAACGAATTATTTTCCCATGAAAAATGCAAAAAACCATGTGTCCGAACTCCTTCTCCTCCTCCTTCTTCTTCTTCTCCTCCGCATCTATTCAATGAACGATAGTAGGTATTCATTTCTACAGCTACAGCTGCTACAGGTGCTACAGCGCAAAAACGGTATATTGCAATTCTTGCATTTCTACCCAAAAAAAGTAATGTTTCAAATGCTCAGAAACCGGTTCCACCCCTCCAGATCTTCCTAGAATATTATTACCTTTCAGGAAAAAAAAGTTTGTCCAAATCCGTTGAGAGTTCGCCCGTGGACAGCATTTCCAGACACATATACGTATATACGTATATATGAGGACAAAAGTTGAGTAACCTCTATAGACCGCGGAGCGGCCCTTCGGGCCTCTCCGCGGTCAAAAATTAAATTAATATAAACTCGCACTAAATATGTTCATCCTTTTCAAAAAGTCATGAAAGGAAATATGCAAAACATGGCTAGAACGCGCAATTATTGCATCATCAGTGAGTCACGGTGTGCTGAAAAAAATTCTGCAGATTAACGTAAGTTAGCCCCCTAACTCTTCCAAAGTAATGCCTGAATCACCGGCAAAAAAGGCGAAACTAGAAATTCCTGCCTGCTATGCAGAAAGCAGCGATCTGAAAAACTTCCGCCTTCTTGTCGAGGACCAATCGCTCTGGGTATCTAAAGTTGTCGGCAGGAATCGCTGATGATACGCGCTGTGGAAATACGTTTTTGAAGGAGAAGCTGGTGCATTTTGCCTTCCCTTGTCCACCACGTTCTCCTTGATACATGCATTAACATGTCCGGTCATTGCGCCAAGTTTGCTATTTGTGTGCTTCTAAAAAGAAGTTTTGCGTGTCCCAAAATACACTCGTGAAGCTTATTGTTACTTTCAACAAAACGGCGAAATTTTAAGCAGACCTAAGTTACCTTTCAAACATAAACTCAAATTTCTGAGTAATTAATTCGATGGGATGGCTATTATGTCTAGGTCAGTGAAAGGCATAGAGGGTGGTGTCTAAATGTGCTGGAATTTGGCTCGTTTGAGTGATTCTTCGTCGACTGCGGCAAACTGCGGCACGTCTTTCCCGCTCCCCATACGCCCGAAGATGGGATCATCCACCTCGTTCGCCTTCACCACCTCCGGGTACAGCATCCTACAATCCCTCCTCCCCCTCTCCTCCCGCTTTTTCAAGGCTTCCAGCTACTCTTTGAAGTTGAAGCGGCTGGTGTACTTGTCCTCCCCGCGCCCTCCACAGCAGCCGTCCCCCTCCCCATCACAGCAGTAGCGATCCTTCAGCCCTTTCTACCTCCTCTTTTCTCTTGAGCCCTGGATGGAGGAGGGACCTTGAAATAGCATGAAGCGCAGATTCCGACGGTGAGGAAGATGAAGATGATGCTGCCCCACAGGATGGCCTGCTCGATTCTGTAGGGCACTAAAGTCCCACTACATCACCTGAAGTGAAGCGGATAACATGGCGTCGTTGGTGACCTCGGTGGAGCAGCAGGAGGGAGCGCCCATGTTGTGGCAGCAGCTGATGGAAAAGTGGGGAAATTTTGGTGAAGAGGGTGGCTGAGATGGGAAAAGTGAACCGTTCGGTGCCTTTGCACTCGTAAACGTTGGGGATGAAATCGGGGCCGTCTTCCTGCTTCTTGCAGATTGTCGGAAACATTGTTGATGTCGGGACCTCATCTTGCCCCGCGCTTTCTCCAAATCCATAAAAACCTTCTTTCCTCTGCGTTCTGTAGAGGTGCAACCTGAGATGATGAAGAGAAAGGTAATGGAGAGAGATAGGATGAATGGTTGCATCGTGATGCTGACTATGAAGTGGGAAGGAGGAAGGCCTTTGGTCCATAGCTGGGTCTGTAGTCCATGGTAACGCCTAGGATACTGGTCACTCAAACCCCCCTCTAACGAGTATACTTGTGACTGCACCGAATATGAGAACCAGCACTATCGAGGCTAAGTCTAGCATTTGCATTCTATCAGGTTTTACTTTTTGAATCGCGCCTACAGATGAGGTTTTTGGCCAAACATCAAACGGTCTGTAATATAAGGTCATTTGAACGAGCTTTTTTGTGGCTCCAAACAGTATCCTGCTTTCATGAGAGCTTTTGAAGAATGAAATGGGGAAAAATTGGTACTATTAATCAATGTCAACCGAAATCGAAACTGATCAGTCCAAAATTGTTTGCCCCATGTTTCAAAGCAAAAAACAATACGTAACACAATTGAAATATGATGATAAAACTGGATTTTGTCTAAGGACGCACTGGACAATATCCTATACGGACCTTAGCGCACGAAACCAAAATGTGTACTAACTGAACGAAGTACAGGAAGAAATCAGTCTAAAATAACGAGAAACAAGAATAAAGCCCAATCTGCTTCTTCTAAGTCAGGCTATGTCTCCAAGCCACCAAAAGGGGCCGCGCAAAGCGCGGCCACGACCAAAACAGAACACCAAAAAAGCAGAGCCGCCAGGACACGGCGCGCACTCCAACACAGCGCCAGAAAGAAGAAAAGCCAAACACGAAGGAGAGCTCACCGACACGAACAGCTAAAACAGAAAAATGAGTTCTAATTTTAACTCGCAGTTGGAGCTACTCATCTAGCACTCAATATACAATCCAGCAGCTGAGAAAACCTACTCATCAAAGCGCCTCTCTCCTAATTTACGCCCTAGACAGCCAGGTGAACACTTGCTATTAGGAGCGGCATCCTTAAAAGCAGTACCATAAAAAGCTATCATAAACACACCCACACCCATCCCCAATAAAACCTTTTTATAATCCTCAAATATTGTAATTTGCCTTCCATTCTCCCAAATTTTTATTTTGAATTGACCCCTCTCCCCCCCCCCCGCGTTCCACCAACTAAAATTAATCTGAACCAAAATTGTTAATTGCATTGTCTACACAACTATTTTAACCAACATAATCGCCTAAGCAATATTGTACATAAAAATCCCATTTAATTTTAAACCATTCCATTTCATCCATTTGTCAATTCCAGATTACTTCCACCCGGCCACCCAGTCCACCCAGTCCCCTTAGTCCATTTTGTCCACCCAGTCCCCTTAACCTACATGCAAATTCAGACTAATAATTTCAAAAATTTGACTACTTCCACAAATTACAGATGCAGCAGCGCCATGAGAGTATTTCCACCATTTCTGTCGCATTTGTCATGTAGCGGGATAAATGCAGCCTGAATCCCAAAATCTAAACCCTTCATACACCTTACAAACCCCCAAACCATTTGCCTTCCTTATAACCTCCAAACCCAGCCACATTGTTCCAATCAAACTACTGACCATTGCCTCTGTGCTGGATTCTTCACACAAACCCTCAAACCCTTGCCAACATGCTCCAATTAAACCCCCAACCCTTGCCCCCTTCATTTTTAATAGAAGTCCCAAATTTAAAGCCCTCGCCGTCATGCATTATACAAACCCCCAAATCATTTCCCCTTCCTTATAACCCCCCCCATTTTTAGCAATACGTAACTGAACGAAGAACGTAACATAGAAGTCTCTTATCATTAATTAATCCAGTTTTACATTGGACTGACGATAGTTTTACAGTGCACAAAGTTCACAATCTAAGATATAAAACTTATTTTTTTGCTAAGAAAAAATTTCATCCACTTCAGTTGCAAGTAGAATTCAAATTAAGCTAAATAAAAAAATCTTCCCCTACTTCAATCGCAGGTAAAATATAGATAAGAGATACTTTTTGGGTTAGTATAACCCACTATATAATAATATGATATCCCCCCTT
>JASANA010006778.1:0-16392 GCA_030248095.1 Ptycholaimellus sp. GST1_10
ATGATGCGGTTATTGAGGCCAAAAACCCCATAAAATGCCCCAAGACGAAGTTGATGATGAGCTGCTTGTACACCATGGCCTGGTAGAAGCCCATGAAGACAATGTGTAAGCAAAGGAATAAAATATTCGTAATCTACGCCCCAATTTACCTATATGATGCGGTTATTGAGGCCAAAAACCCCTTAAAATGCCCCAAACTGAAGTTGATGATGAGCTGCTTGTACACCATGGCCTGGTAGCAGCCCATGAAGACAATTTGTAAGCAAATGGACAAAAGATTCGTAATCTACGCCCCAATTTACCTATATGGTGTGGTTATTGAAGCCAAAAACCCTTTAAAATGCCCCAAGACGAAGTTGATGATGAGCTGCTTGTACACCACAGCCTGGTAGAAGCCCATGAAGACAATGTGTAAGCAAATGGACAAAAGATTCGTAATCTATGCCTCAGTTTACCTATATGGTGCAGTTATTGAGGCCAAAAACCCTTTAAAATGCCCCAAGACGAAGTTGATGATGAGCTGCTTGTACACCATGGCCTGGTAGAAGCCCATGAAGACCAGATTTGCACCTATGGTTGTTTGGTATCAAATCGTATCTATTTTTTGAGCCGGTTTCATATCTAGACTCAAAATTAACTTAAACCATCGCCACTGGGCAGCATATCTTTTTTAGGATTATTACAGTGCACCCCATAGGTCAAAAATGGTCGAAAAAAATTTTTTCAAAATTTCAATGTTTTATAGGCAGGTTTTGTGTATTTTTTTGCCAGAATTCCGAATCTGTGCTTGTTTTTTCCTTCCAAGCATCCTAGAAAAAGTTATTTAAGATTTTAGATTTTTTTTGTAAGGGTCCCCCCTTACGTTCAATCGATTTTCCAACCTTAATTTCGGCATAAAGGAGGCCGAAAATCAAAATTCTGGAGGCACCCTCCAGGGTCGATATACTATAGTGACGTTGAGACTGGAGCCCCAGATATTGCCAATCCCCATGCCGAGCAGAACGTACGGCGGATGGCGGACGGCGGATGGCGGACGGCGGACGGCGGACGGCGGACGGCGGACGGCGGACGGATAATGGACGGACACTTTTTAAAAAGTTTTTTGGCCATAACTTGCCCAATTCTTAACCAAATTTGGCAAATTTTTTTTTAAATTAAAGCTCTGTGTGTGCTGCGTCCATTGAGCCTACTCACAGCTCTGTAACATGCCCATGGAATTAATGGCATTGATTCATATTTTCAAAAGCCGTAATAGGGTTGGTCCTTGGCTAAGAGGGGACTGTGCTTACGCTCCGCTCGCACAGCCCCAATATTGTATAAAAAAATATGCTCAATTTTTGAATGTTTGAATGAAACACATCAAATGTACTAGAGCTATGGTTGAACCTGTCAAGCCAAGCTCAGCAATTCATTGTCAAAAGTGTGCCTGTTTGTGGATAAAGAAATTGAAGAAAGCTGGAAAAGAAACGAAAGGGCAACTAGAAGAGGATGAGTGCGAATAGGCCGACGCCGTTGATGATGAACAGGTCCCAGCTCCAGTGGGGCAGGAGCCAGGTGAGCAGGGAGAACATGCTGATGCTCAGAGGCCAGCCATCTGCACAGTCCCTCCCCAGCTTTACCCCAGCTCAGCCAGAAAACACCAGAAAAGGCCAACTGATGCAGGAGGCCAGTAGACGATGCGAGGGTGCGATGATCTCCTGCACCAGCACGAAGGAGACGCACCAGTAGCCGCCGCAGGCCAGCCCGCTCACGAATCTGACAGCACCTTTCTTGAGCCGAAGAATATGGCCAATCGAGGGAGTCAAAGACAGGGCCACGGCGAAGAGCTGCCAGGAGGGAGCGAAGGAGCCCAGCAGCCCGGACAGACAGAGCAGGGCGTAGACTGTGAGCAGGGTCTGTGGAGGTTGAGGGTGATTGGGGGAGGAAGGGGGGTGGAGGGAGGAGGAACGGGCTTGCGGCCGATCCATTCGGCCAGATGGCCCCAGAGGAGGGCTCCTAGAAGGACGCCGCCCATCTGCACCGAGGACAGGACGTCCGAGACCCAGCCGCGCTCGCAGTACAGGTCGAACTGCAACTGCGCTGCCCTTAACTTGTTGTTTTATTATTTCTATTTGATTAGATAATTCGTTCCAAAGCCTAAGCACAGAAGTGAAATGATCACACACATTCTAAACGTTTCGAAGTTTTATCCTCTTCTTCAGTACAATATGATTTCCGAATTCTGACACTTGTCAGAGCGAACAATGTAAAAACTACTGTTTTAATGAATTATTTTTTATTTAAAAATATTTGATGATTTTCAGTTCCTGTTCAATTTTTGTCGGCCTGTTCATGATTGAGCTTTACTATATTCATGATTTGTTCGTGACAGTCTCTAGATGAAATGCAGTGAGAAGAGGGCAGGGAGCGAAACCTGAGTGGGCAGGGTGAGGATGGGCTCGGCATATTGGAAGCTGGAGCAGGTGGCTTCGCAGCCGTCGCTGGCATTGGCCAGGCTGCTGGCGTTGAGTAGGCTGGAGAAAGACTGCTCTTGAAACGCGAACTGTGCCAGAAGAGAGAATGAAGGACAGGAGGCAGGTGCGTTTGGGCGCGGCGCCCGCGAACATCATGAAGATCATGTTCTGGCCCGCAATGCCTTCGCAGAGGAAGGTGATGCTCAGCCAGAGGCGCTTCTGGTAGAAGCACCATCCGCCGATCTTACAATTTCATCTTTAGCAGACAACCACTGTGAGACCTATTGGACAACGCTGAACAATTTTTGCAGAGTGTGCAGTCCTTTCAAATACGCCGGCTGTGGGGGCAATGGCAACAACTTCCCCGACCGTCTACAGTGCATCGATTACTGTCAGCACTTGTGATCTTTATTTTGACTCTATTTTTTTGCCAAACTTGCCCCTTCGTGCATGGTAAATATGATCAGGGAGCAGCTCAGCCCAATAGAATACGTCAAACAAATGACCAGTGGTAAATATAGCAATGAGTTTGAGCATCAAACACAGAGCAATTTTATTGATTTTTCAAAATGTCAAAATAGTTTTTATTTCGCAAAAATCTTAAATTTTTTAAAGTGCATTTTTCCCGTAAAATTGTAAATTGGATAAAAATTGTAAATTGGGATAAAAAAAGGCACTAGACGGGATCGGGGGGAGGAGCGAGATCGCGGGCTTTGGACCAGGAGAAGACGAGGAGAGGCTCCTTGGGCGGGAGGACGTCGGGGAGGGGCTGGTTTCGAGTTTCCGGAAGCATCAGCGCTGCCACCAACAGGTTCACAGCCATCAGCACCGTGAAGATCAGGAAGGGTAGTGGACGCCACTCCGTTGCCTAAACCACCTCTTTCTTTCTCTCCAATACCTTCATCTGGCAATCTATCCAAGGAGTGCTTGGCAAACTAATTTTGAATGACTGGAAAAATTGTCAATTCATCGACATTTTCCTAGCTTGCATCAAAGCCTAGCTCCACTGAGCCCCTCAATCTCAAAATCTGCATCGATACCCTCGCATCCCTGCCCATATCTGTGAAAAACAGCGCCAACTAGAATGAGCAGCAGCGGCGCTGCGATGCCGCCCACGCGAGCTGCCACGGAGCAGGCCCCATTGCTCAGGTTCCTCCAACCACAATCCTCCACATCAGGACCAGCAGGGTGAGGAAAGGCACCGAATGACGGTGGGGAAGAGCTCGGCGGAGTAGAGATAGACGACGACCCAGGTGGGCCCCAGCGCGGAGCAGCCCAGCACCGCGAACACCGTCACCACCGTCTCACCCGCCTCGCGGCTCAGGCCGATGGACTCCCCTGCCAAATCAACTGCTCTCAACCCCGCCTCTACCGGGCTGGCGCCTATTTATTCTCACGAGAAATACAGCTTCTTTTTTTCAGTATTTTATGAATAAAAATACTGAAAAAAAGAAGCTGTATTTCTCGTGAGAATAAATGGGCACCAGCCCGCTGGTCCTGAAGATGGCTCACCGGCAATCTGGGTGGCGCAGACGATGGCAGCGCAGAGGGAGCCGGCGAAGAGGGAGGCCTGGTGCAGATGACGCCGGCCCACCCTGCAGAACACAAATATTCTTCTAATCACCTCATTCTAAATTGCCTCATTAATTCTGCCCACTAAAACCAGCTTTTGAGCTGCAAGCTTAGCTAGACTTTTGTCAGCTGTTCAGTGTGGGCAAAAATATCTAGGAATATCTAATTTTAAGATTTGAGCCCAAATAGATGAGTTTGTTGAGCCTGCTGTAAAGAAGGTGCAACCATCGGCTGGCGGCCGGGATGAACCAGCAGAAAACAGCGCCGCTGATCCCGGTCAGGAAACCGTTCACATATCGATTGCCTGCCAAACTACCCCTACTCTCTTTCTGGCTCCTCACAGCCATGCCCTTCCTCACCCGGCAGGTTCTTCACGTTGAAGGCCAGTGCATAGCCGACGCAGGAGACCACGAACCTTAAAGGCACAGTACCCGATCTGTCACTCATTCATCTTTACAACAATCTGTTTTGTTTGATTGGTTAAAATCTTATTTCTGGCGATTGAAATAAGCAATTTTGAAGTGGTGTAGCAAAGTCTCAGGGCCTGATTGGGGTAAAGCAATTATCCTTGCCCCTTTTTTAAAGAACCGTTTTTCAAAACAGCACTAGAAGACCGAATTTCAAGACACAGCATTTTCGTACACTGTGCCTTTAACAGCAGTGTTCTGTCAACCCCTGGGTTCAAGGAAGATCCAACGAATGTCCTATGAGGTAAACAGTCATAAAAAATATGCGTTAGAGTAATTTCCGAAAATTTCCCATCATGCGGATTTGCAACCAGCTAAAGGCCAGGGCCAGTAGGTTGGCGGTCATGCGCGGGGTGCGGAAGAGGTGGCGGAAGGTGTACTTCTTGCTGCTCCGCTTCCTCTGCTCCGCCTCGGTAAGGAGGGAGAGCTGTTTCAGCTCTGCCAAGGGGGGTGACTCTGGGAGGAGCGGATGAGGATGAGGAAGGGGAATACCGGAGAGGTCGGGCGGTGGACGACCGTTAACGACGGCAATGCGAGCGATGACAGCCTGGAAACGCTCCGTTCGCCCGGTTTGAAGGAGCCAGCGCGGGGATTCCTCCACCCAGCTGTCAATCCACCCCTCTTCATGGATTTGCGAAAAATACGGAGAGAATAAATGACTACAATATATAAAATGACAACTAGAATATACTTATTGTATAAATGTACTGGTGCTATTTTTGAACCAATTGTACTAGAGTTATGGTTGAACCTGTCAAGCCAAGCTACTATAATATACTCAATGTATGAATGAATGAAGTGGTGCTATTTTTGAGCACAACTGTACCAAAGATATGGTTGAACTTGTCAGGCCAAGCTCAGCAATTCGATGTCAAAAGTGTGCCTGTTTGTTAGTAAAGAAATTGAAGAAAGCTGGAAAAGAAACGAAAGGCCAACTAGAAGAGGATGAGTGCGAATAGGCCGACGCCGTTGATGATGAACAGGTCCCAGCTCCAGTGGGGCAGGAGCCAGGTGAGCAGGGAGAACATGCTGATGCTCAGAGGCCAGCCATCTGCACAGTTCTCCCAGCTTTACCCCCAACTCAGCCAGAAAACACCAGAAAAGGCCAACTGATGCAAGAGGCCAGTAGGCGATGCGAGGGCGCGATGATCTCCTGCACCAGCACGAAGGAGACGCACCAGTAGCCGCCGCAGGCCAGCCCGCTCACGAATCTGACAGCATCTTTTGTGAGCCGAAGAATATGGCCAATCGAGGGAGTCAAAGACAGGGCCACGGCGAAGAGCTGCCAGGAGGGAGCGAAGGAGCCCAGCAGCCCGGACAGACAGAGCAGGGCGTAGACTGTGAGCAGGGTCTGTGGAGGTTGAGGGTGATTGGGGGAGGAAGGGGGGTGGAGGGAGGAGGAACGGGCTTGCGGCCGATCCACTCGGCTAGGTGGCCCCAGAAAAGAGCGCCTAGAAGGACGCCGCCCATCTGCACCGAGGACAGGACGTCCGAGACCCAGCCGCGCTCGCAGTACAGGTCGAACTGCAACTGCGCTGCCCTTAACTTGTTGTTTTATTATTTCTATTTGATTAGATAATTCGTTCCAAAGCCTAAGCACAGAAGTGAAATGATCACACACATTCTAAACCTTTCGAAGTTTTATCCTCTTCTTCAGTACAATATGATTTCCGAATTCTGACACTTTGTCAGAGCGAACAATGTAAAAACTACTGTTTTAATGAATTATTTTTTATTTAAAAATATTTGATGATTTTCAGTTCCTGTTCAATTTTTGTCGGCCTGTTCATGATTGAGCTTTACTATATTCATGATTTGTTCGTGATAGTCTCTAGATGAAATGCAGTGAGAAGAGGGCAGGGAGCGAAACCTGAGTGGGCAGGGTGAGGATGGGCTCGGCATATTGGAAGCTGGAGCAGGCGGCTTCGCAGCCGTCGCTGGCATTGGCCAGGCTGCTGGCGTTGAGTAGGCTGGAGAAAGACTGCTATTGAAACGCGAACTGTGCCAGAGGAGAGAATGAAGGACAGGAGGCAGGTGCGTTTGGGCGCGGCCCCGGCGAACATCATGAAGATCATGTTCTGGCCCGCAATGCCTTCGCAGAGGAAGGTGATGCTCAGCCAGAGGCGCTTCTGGTAGAAGCACCATCCGCCGATCTTACAATTTCATCTTTAGCAGACAACCACTGTGAGACCTATTAGACAACGCTGAACAATTTTTGGTTGTAATTAATTTCTTTTTCAGGAAATTACTAAAAAAAACTGCTAACCTACCTGCTTTTTTGAGTAGCCTACCTGCTTTTTTTAGCATTTAGAATAAAATATGGTCATTTTCTTCATTTTTTTTGGACGTACCTGATCTAAATAGCTGTCAAACTGCATCGCGGCCAGTTGTGGGAGGGCAGGGAGTGATTTGAGCGAGGGGAGGGAGCATGTGGAGAGGCATTAGGTGCTGGCATGTCTTCTGTTTGCTGTCTCAAAAGCGTGCACTTGTTTGTTGAGTCGCTGTGCCTATCAGTAATCCTCACCTGCCTGAACTTTAACAACCTGGGAAATGAGCAGAAGAGCAAAGATCAGGTGTTTTGTGAGCATTTTGCCATACACGTCATATTCATTGCTTTCACTAGTCAACCTGTGCAATATTCCTTAGAGGCAGACTGCAAATGATTGCAAGCAATTTGGCCTTAGCAATAAGCATGAGAACAGGCCAATTATTATGCTTCTTAGAAAACAAATTCTGCAATTTTACTTGCGTAGGAACCAACTGCAATGGCTAGTTTAACTTATATAATTCCACACAAGAAGCACTTTAACTTTCGTCAAATCCTTATTCTTTTCTTCGTCAACTTCTTCTACGCAAAAACTTTTATTCTTCAGCATGATTTCCTCAGGAAGGTGTATTAATATTACTATAAATATCTCTCTCGAAAATTTCAAGCAAATCGTGTCAAATATCTGGTACCATCAGCAAGTCCAATGAAAGATCTCTTTTCATAGTAATGTAAGATCTAGTATGTATTGTAAGATAATATATCGAATGTAAGATCTTAAGCAAGATCTCTTTTCTCCAAAATTTAAAAAATGCCTCGACTTAAAAGTCTAAGAAATAAAATTACTAATTTTTGAATTTCAAGCAAATTCTGTCAAATTGCGACTAAGACTACGGACAACGAAGCTGTTTCCAACCTTACACTCATATGCTGGCATCGCGTGCCTCCATCCTTTCGCCCAGACTATTCTCCCTGACGCAGATGCCGCCCACGTCCAAGCAGACGAATCAGGGCAGCGTGGGCGGGCTTCCGGTCACGTAAGCTTCAGGCTTGTCCTTGAAATCAAGCCCCCCCCAGGCTGCCAGAGCATTCTCTCCACTCTCACGCATCAGCCGGCCATGCAGTGGACAGCTCTCTGCCTGGGCCTCTGTCTCAGCGGAGTCGCAGGTTTGCAGCCAGCCTGGACTCCTGGAAGGGAGTCTTGCCCAAAGGCGGTCTTGCAGGGGTGGGTCTCCCGCCAGCGCCGCCCCTCTTCTACCAGTACCTGGCCGAGAAGCGAGGTGACCCGGCCACTGTCGCCCTACCAACCACCACCAAGGGTACAGGGACCTGCTACAGGGGACGGGGAATGGAAGAGAGGGGTATATTGCCAGGACCCCTGGTCCATGACCAGGACCCCTTCTGGCTGTTCGTGAAGCCGGAGGGTCTGCGTGCCCTGGCAGAGTTCCTGGGGAAGCTCAAGGCCAAGGCTCGCCAGGATGATCATGATGCTTTGCCCCCGGTATCAATCGGGTAGAAAGGCTAAGCAGGCTACGGTTGAGGGCTGTAAAGTGCATTGAAGATTCCGACAAAAGTTCGTAACTACCATGTAGTCCTGTCTTTTATATTTGCCTTTGCTCGCTTTGTTTTGCTTCTCTCTGTTGGTTTCTTCTTTTCCTGGTCATTGAGAAGACGTCTGAAATATTTTGCATTCTGGGCATGTGTTTTATTCATGTCGATTGCTTCCGGTCTACCTTTAGCGCGCACTTCTTTTTGTTGATTGACATTATAGAATATGTTTATAAAGGAAGTCGGTCTGAATTTATTTTGGGCCAATTAAAAATACCTACGGCCAGACTGAAAACTCCCAAAAATAGTACCAGTAATTGCACAACATAAGGGTTGGCCAGGAGCCAATGCCTGTTTCTCATAGCAATAGCAACAAACTTATAGTAGGCTTGGGCATTTCATTCCAATGGTAGTATAAAATTTAAGTTTGTGTGGTGTTTCCACTAAGAGTTGGATAGAGAACCAAATTATGGGCTCAAGCTCAAAGCAATATTTAGGAAATAGAGATAAAAACTGAGCAAAGGATATGTCAGGGATTGCCTGTGGGAGCTGTCGCACTTTCATCCTTCGAACCAGGCAAACTTGTCCTATTTTCAAATGAGTTTCCTGTTTTAACTTAAAAGTGGATCACCCTGTTTCGATGTGAAAAGCGTTCATCTGGTTGATTTGCCAGCGGTTTGAAATTGTATCTGGTATGGTGCATTTCAATTCGAATTTCGAATACTTGTTCATATAGTTGAAAGAATGATAGTTAGTAAGTCACCTGCTGGGTGACCCGCATTCAAACCACCAACTTCATTTGATTAGACAGATAGCAAACTACAAGTTTGTTGAGTTAACTTAGTTAGTGTTAGGACTTATTCTGAAAGAAATTGAAAGCCAAATAGCGATGAACAGCAGCAAAGCAGTACTCACAAACATATTCCCCAGTTTCACTGCCTGGAGGTGTAAGACACGGTGCCCTAGCAGATAGAAATAATGGATCAACGCTCTCCCAACTAAGCGCGTGGCTGGGTTGGGATGGTGGTGGTGGTGTGTTTCAGTCCCACTCGGCGAGGTGGGTGGAATCGATTTGTGGTTTGCTCACGGAGAGTTCCACTTCCTCTCATCCCGATGAAGCATGGGGGCTTCACCACTGTAAGTGTAGGGAATTCACAGCCTCTCGGCTGGGCCCTGCCCCACACAGGCTCCCTACATGGCAAGGGGTTGGGATGGTGATGGAGTTGTCGGAGGCGACTTTGCCTCGTTTAGTTAGCCCAGAACTGCCCTACGATAGACGCCGAAGAAGACAAAGACTATGAGGCGGCCTGCGGCCGCGCAAAAATCTGGCAAAAAGATTGGGCTTCTCAAAATCGATGAGCAACTGAGAAGGTATAATTAAATTAATTTTCTTTAATAAATTATTAATTTAGGACATAGGCTTTTTCAATTTTTTGGAAATTTGCTTTCTTAATTGCAACTAAAGGGCAAAAAATTGTAGGTAAAATTTTCGATTTTTGCGGGTAGGGCATTTTTTTACTTTGTTTGGTTAATTTATGTTTGAAAGGGTAAATTTTTGACCGCAACTTTAGCTTTGTTCATAAACTAATTTCCCATTTTTGACCGCGGAGCGGCCCGAAGGGCCGCTCCGCGGTCTATAGAGGTTACTCAACTTTTGTCCTCATATATATATATGTATGTATATATTTCTGGAAATGCTGGTCCTCACCGAATTCTCAACGGATTGGGGCAAACTTTTTTTTTCCTGAAAGGTAATGCAATTGTAGGAAGATCTGGAGGGGTGGAACCGGTTTCCGAGCATTTGAAACATTACTTATTTGGGTAGAAAGGCTTGAAAATTGCAATATACAGTTTTTGCGCTGTATCTCCTGTAATCTTGAGAATTGCACAGAAGACTTGAGTTTTTTTGTTCATAAGTCATATATAGCGATTCCAAATCTGTGCTTACTTTTGAAAATGGTTGAGAAACCACAGACTTACCCTCTTGAGTGACAAACTTTCATGCACGGCAATGGCATCAATAATCAGTAACAGCTGAACGGCTCAGAATTGCACAGAAGACTTGAGTTTTTTTGTTCACAAGTCATATATAGCGATTCCAAATCTGTGCTTACTTTCGAAAATGGTTGAGAAACCACAGACTTACCCTCTTGAGTGACAAACTTTCATGCATGGCAATGGCATCAATAATCAGTAACAGCTGAACGGCTCAGAATTGAACAGAAGACTTGAGTTTTTTTGTTCACAAGTCATATATAGCGATTCCAAATCTGTGCTTACTTTTGAAAATGGGTGAGAAACCATAGACTTGCCCTTTGGAGTGGCGAAATTTCATGCATTCATATTGTAAGCTGGAAGGTGGTGTGCTCCGCGGTCACCTATTGCGCTTTGCGCCATATACTTGTTCCTGATACATTCGCTCTGAACCAAAGAAAGTAAAACTTCAAAAACTTCTTTTTTAAAACAGGATCGAATAAAACTGCATTTGAATTGCTGTTTTGTCATGAGACTTTGTGATTCTTATATCGTAAAAGCCTGATTAATGATGAATATATTTTGTAAACTCTCCAAACCGTATGTACCAGTAAATGAAACTGCTCAAAACTTTAAAATGGATCAAGCTAAAAAGGATATTTTTCAAAAAATTGTTCAAAAAAGGAAAAGATGAACGATGAAACGTGCAATGAAATGTGCATAAGTGCAATCACATCAGATCAAGCGTAAATGAGTAAATGAAACTGCTCAAAATTTTAAAATGGATCAAGCTCAAAAGGATATTGTTCAAACCGTATGTACCGTAGGTACCATTAAATGAAACTGCTCAAAATTTTCAAATAGATCAAGCTAAAAAGGATATTGTTCAAAAAATTGTTCAAAAAAGAAAAAGATGAACGATGAAACGTGCAATGAAATGTGCATAAGTGCAATCACATCAGATCAAGCGTGTATGAAGCTCTGTTTGAAAGCGTAGCAGAGGACGCAGCAAAACTCCAAAACTTCCACCATTCCAAAAAACTGCAAAAAAAGGTTTTAATAATACCACAAAAGTTGACAAAAGGAAAAAATTACGGACAATCCGAAAAAGATGCCCAGAGTGCCACCAAAGGCACTTATTGCATCTATCGTCTGGAATCAGTGGAATCATTATTCATGATGGGCAATGAAATAATATGAGAAAACCGTCGTAAGCGGTGTTTCCCAGTAGACGATTTTGGTGACGCGGTGGATGTAGAAATGAGCCACCACTATCTCACGACTCAATATCCCTTTCATTTCTCCCTCACGCATTTTGTCAAAAAGGACTGACCGTTGGTAGTTGTTGCACTGTTCCCGCTTTTTGCCAAGGTACTGCTGGCACTCGTTGGTTTTCTAAATTGTTCTTTGATCATGCATAAGAATAAAAGGCAAATGCGATATGTTTATCGATCTAGGAAATTTCATGAATCAAAGGATAAGGTAATAAAAGATCAGTAGAGGTGCCTGGTTCTTGGAAGGCCAAATGTTGCGAGACTCTGTGATGGTGGGCTCGCGGTAGGAGCAGGGCAGGTGACACTCGTCGCAGAAACGGTTGCGGTAGGAGCGTTTGTGATTGAGGAACGCATTCATGCACACCTCTGCAGTAGATTGGATGAAAGGTTGGAAAGGGCTGGTGGGTAAGGAGAAGATTGAGGGAGAGTTGAAGAGGAGAGACGCTTGGCAGGGCCGCAGTTGGAGACGTTGGCAAAGTCAGGGCCAAGACGTGGCTTGCGAGGATCCGTGCAGAGGCACCAGTCCGCCAATGCTCGCTGCACGCACACCTCTTCACAGTTCTACAAACACCTCCTGCTTAGATTCTAGATGAGGTTCTAGGAATGAAAGTTTGGAATGGAGCAACAAGTAGAACCTTCTTGGAGTAGGCCCCGGGTAGTGGATAAAGGGAGCTGTTGGCCTGGCTGACGCAGGGTGGATAGGGGGCGCCAAGATGATGCAGCTGCTGAAAACGAATGGCGTAGCGACTGAAGTAGCCCACCGGGACGTTGAATCCATCGGCGTAGGGCAGAGGATCAATCTGAAACAGCCTAAGTCTCCAACAGATCCATCCATCCTCAATCCTTACCTCGCTATCATGTAGGACGACGCGTACTCCAACCGTATCGCTGCTTGTGAGGTACTGGGCCCGGTGGACTTTCAGCTCCATGTAGAGGCCTTCAAAGGGTTCCAATCTAAGTTGGTGAGGAGGAGGAATGAAAAATTGACCTCGATCAGCTCCCCCATCGATGGTCACAAGGTCGGTGCGGTTCCACGTGTAGCAGTTTCCATAGCGGCGGTCCACCATGCGACGGAAGTCCGTCTGAAAGTTGCACGGCTCCCCATTGTACTCGCAGCGCATCATCAACTCTGGCAGCGTCACTCCTTCAATCCTCCTAGCCTCCTCCCAGTTCTTATCAATAGGCAGAGAATAAGTCTGAGACCGACATCCGCAAGCTGCTCATCATCCATGTCCCCAAGCATGGTGGCTAGGAGATCCTGGACTGTGGCTGTCACGGCCACTGCACCCGAAGTCCAGTTCACTGGGGCCACCCCGTCCCCATCATCCTGACCGACGTTCATCTGGAAGGGGCCAATTGTTCATAGAAAGTGAGGAGGAAATGAGCTACGGCGTTGTGGAAGATGTGGGTGAGCTCTTGGGTAGCAGTCTCAGCCTTGGCCAAGTACTCGGCCTCGGTGAGGTGTGGGGCGGCAGCGGGGTTGTAGCTGAGCTGTCCTTCTGTCTCCACTGGCTCGTCCTCCCATGGTGGGCGTGGGGTGGAGGAGGGAGCTGAGGTTGTCGTCGTCTTTCCCATTGCAGCCTCCGATTCTGTGGTCCTGACCTTCTTTGCCCCTTCGTCTTCGACGCTTGCTGATTCAACTGCGCCAAAAGCTTTGGGCTCAGCTGAAGTCTTTTCTTTGACGCTTGAAGTCATTTTGGAAGTTGCCTCATGACTGGTCGTCTTCATGGGCGCTGTCTTGGCCTTTGCCATCGAGTCTACGCCCACCATCATCGTCGTCTTCTTCGTTTCTGGCTCAGTCTTGCTACTCGGAGCAGTCGCCATCGCTGGCTTGGACTGAGTCTCTTTCTGAGCACTCACTGTCACCATCGTCTCTGTCTTCATTTCAACACCCTCCATCACTGTCGCTGCTATCTTCGTCCCTGTCTGGCTCCCATCTCCAGCCACTGTCATGGGACCAGAGTTTGGCTTGCTCTTTGGCATGATTGTCTTCAGAGGCGTCGTTCCCTGTCCCTTCTCTGCTTTCTCTGCCATTGTCGTCGTCCCGGCTTTGGCTTTCTCTTGCATCTTCGACGTGGTTGCCATAAAGGCACTGGTCTTGGCCGCCTTCTCCAAGCTGATGTCCGTCGTCGTAATCTTCGTCCCAGCCTCTGTCTGATCGCTTTCAGTTGAAGTCCCTGCTTCCGTACTGGTCTCCATCTGAGCCTCTGTCTCTGGCTTCATCGCTGTTGTGACCTTCCCGGCCTTTGTATTCGTTTCTGTCACTGGTGGCACCGACTCCGTCTCCACTGCATACCGTTTCGGCGTCTTCGTTGCCGTTGCTGCTTCGTGGCATTGGGGTCAAGGTGCTCTTGCTTGCCGTGTAGAGGGTGGTCGTCTTCTTTGCCTTCGTCTCCACCCTGTAGCTGTCCCAATCTCCATCTTAGTGCCGGTGGTTGGAGTACTTCACTGCCGTAGGACTGGAAGGTGAGGGAAGCCTACACCGAAGAGTGCTTGCTGAAGCCCGCTCTGAGGAAATGATGAATAGGTAAAGAAACCGGGAAGGCCAAGGACGGTGGAAAAAGCATGGGTGGTTTCGGCGGGTGTTTCGGAGGTCGTTTCTGCAAAAAGTTTCTCTCAACGATTTCCTGAGGTGGAAGAAACCCAGACGCATAGTTGCAGGGCCAGTGGCGAAGTCGAGTAGGGCAGAAGTAGTTGCTGGAGGCAGTGAAGCGGCCATGGACGATGTTGCAGCCACTTCAGCCGTTGTCGGAGAATTCGGTGGATGCTTCTTCAAAAGCTGTCAGTACCAACCTTCCTCAGCAGCATGAAAGATGAAAAACGGTTGGTGCTGGGAGTTGGGGGATGAGTGGAGTGAGGCTGGATTCTTGTTTTCGGTGGAATGGTCGGCGTTGGCTGCTGTGGAAGAGTGTTAGTTAAATTACTTGCTTCAGGGGCTGGGGTGAGCAGGGTGTAGGTCAAGCCTTCTGAAAATTACTCAAACACTGCCGCATGGCAATAAAAAGTAGTAAGGAATACCGGTGAGATGTTGGGACGTGGGCTGCTGTGAAGGTAGTAGCTGCTTCTTCAGGGGCTGGCGTAGGGGTGTAGGTCAAGCCTTCTGAAATTTACTCAAAACACTACCCAAACGGCAATATAAAGTAGCAAGGAATACTGGTGAGACGTTGGGAGAGGTTGGCTGGTGCGGAACGGTAGTGGATTTTCGTTCAGGGGCTGGCGTAGGGGTCATGACTTCTGAAATTAAATGAAACTCTGCGGGGCGGCAATATAAAGCAGGAAGGAAGACCCGATGGGAGGTTGGGCCGTCTTGACGGGGAGTGAGAGGAAGAGGGACGGTGGGATGAGAAGTCCAGTGTCGCAGAGAAGGCGGCGATGGTTGTTGGATGGGCGCTGGTCTTGTCCAGGTCACTGGGAGTGGAGGTGGTGGGGAAAGTCTTGGTTGAAGTGGATGGAACAATGCGATAGGGTGCTGGTAGTGGTAGTGGCCAGACTGGTGAAAGGAGTGGTTGAAGCTTTGTTAGAGGTCGTTGTAGCCATTGTCGTCGTCATGGGTGATGTGGTTGTTGTCGTTGCTGGCGCTTTTGACGTCGTAATGGTCGTGGTACTGGTGGTTGAAGTATTTGTGGTAGTAGTTGAGGTTGAGGTGGTGGTCACGTTGACTGCAATAAGCATTTTAGTTGGGATGCCGGAGATCGGATACAAATGCATTTGACTTGGATAGAGCTCGCAGATGTAGCCGTGTTCGGTAGTGCAGTCCTTCTCCTCCCATTTCTTGTCCTTTTTGAGGCGAATCACCGCATGAGCTTCCGGTCGTCAAAGTTCTTGGGTCTTGGTGTGGGATGAAGTTCACCCGCGGTCCCAGCAACTCCGTTGCTCCACGAAGCGAAGATCCGTCTGAAGGCCCCATCTTTGCTGGACGACTCAAGAGGGGAGAGAGAAACGGCGTTGATGTCCTGCTCGACTGGCAGGGGTCGCGTCGGACTCCGAACCAGAAGTCGTCCTCCAACGGGCGGTTCACGAAGGCGAAGTCCACGACCTGCTGGCTGTCCAGCCAGGCCATGCGGAGGCCGTAGCCCGGCGGCACCGAACTCTCACTCAGACAGCCGGCCAATGAATCTTTCCTGAAGCAGAGGGGGCATGGAGGTGAGAAGCTGGGGCAGGGGAGAAGGAGAAGGAGAGGCGGAGGGGAGGGCACCAGCTCTCTTTGGCCGTTTGGTAGAAGCAGCGGCGCCGCCCCGGCCGCCCAGCCAGGCAGAGGGCGTCAGGTCGGACAGACAGCGCGCGAGCTGGCCTCTGGCATGCTCAGGCAGGACCCCACGTCGCCCCCGCCTCTCATCCCGCGCCGCAATACCTGGCCGGATTGGCTGGTGCAAGTGGGTGCGGAAGGAACTGGAAAGGTATTCGCAGAGAGCGTGTTTGGTGTTTTGGCAGCCATCCGTCTTCAGGCCCCCCCTTCGGTAGTAGAAGCAGTCCTGATTGTCGGCGTGTTGGAGACTTAGCGCGCCCCTTCGCGGGCTCGTCAATGCAGGCCTGCTCCGTTAAGCCGTCCGGCTCGTTCACTCAGGTTGCCGTCGTCTGAATTGAGCATTTTGTACCAACTGAGTTGAGTTCCATCATAGAATGGTATCTGGAAAGCTTGATATACTTCCATCTGGGTACTCTGGAGCAAGGTCCTTCAGCAAGTATGGAAAAGTAAACGACTTTGAGTTAATAGCAATCTTACTCCACCGTTCCTTAGCCTCGGCAGTTTTTGCTCACTTAGCTGATAGCACCCGCAATGAATAAAAGTAATACTCAGAATAAGCATAGCTGGAGAGGGATAAAAGCCTGCCAGGTTT
>JASANA010006779.1:0-15508 GCA_030248095.1 Ptycholaimellus sp. GST1_10
ATCAGCCGCCTAGTTGGCTGCTAAGCAGACTCCTCGTAGTCTGCACTCGTCCAGTCAGCCGCCAGTTCGGCTGCGAGGCGGGCTCCTAATGGCCCGCACTGATGAGGTCAGCTGCATAGTCGGCTGCTAAGCAGACTCCTAGTAGTCTGTGCTTGCCCAGTCAGCCGCCAGTTTGGCTGAGAGGTGGACTCCTAATGGCCCGCACTGACGAGATCAGCCACGTAGTCAGCTGCTAAACAGACTCCTAGTAGTCTGCGCTTGTCCAGTCAGCCGCCAGTTTGGCTGCAAGGCGGGCTCCTAATGGCCCGCACTGACGAGATCAGCTGCATAGTCAGCTGCTAAGCAGACTCCTAGTAGTCTGCGCTCGTCCAGTCAGCCGCCAGTTTGGCTGCAAGGCAGACTCCTAATGGCCCGCACTGACAAGATCAGCCACCAATTTGGCTGCTAAACAGACTCCTAGTAGTCTGCACTTGTCGAATCATCCCCTGGTGGAGTTCGACGGAGGCTGAGGGTTTTGTGTTCCGTACTCCTTCCCGCGTCGATAACCAGCCACCTGGTAGGCTGGGTGCTGTCATTTGCCTCCTAGTAGGCCTGCACAGTCGCGAATTCTGTGCTCGTCAGCTCAGAGTCCTGTAAGACAAATTCGCTCTCCTCTGCATCCTCCTCCCATCCGTCGATGGCGCGAGGTGGCAAAAGGCGTACTAGGCCTTTGCAGAGTAACAAGGTGGGCCCTCAGCCCGAAGTGAGTAAGAACGAGGGTGCTTTGCCAGCTCCCTCACGTGGCAGCCGCTCCCATGTTGGCCGCCCCTGCCTTGATTCCTGCTTCTCTCCCGCTTCCTCAGCAATGCGGCAGAGGGGGGCAGGGCGTGCCCTTGCAGTCGTTCCGCCTCCCCCCCATAAGGGCGACGGATTGAGTAGCAAGAGGCCGAGTAGTTGTTGCCCGCTGGCTCCTAGTAGCTCTTAGGCGGGGCTTTCCGCTGGCATCTGAATTCACGGTTCAATCCGCAGTCGGAGTCCACAGAGGAAGGCTGCTGTGAAAGAAATGCGAAGGACAGATGCTGCGTCATTGGTCATCCTCAGGTCTGCAGTCGGAGTCCACAGAGGAAGGCTGCTAGAGATGAGGGGGGTTGACCCTTGAAGGTTGAGTCACGCTGTTTGCCAATTCCCACCCGCAGTCGGAGTCCACAGAGGAAGGCTGCTGAGGGGGAACTGCAGGGACAGATTGACTTGATTGAGTTGCTGCTGTTTGGCACTTTCCGTCCGCAGTCGGAGTCCACAGAGGAAGGCTGCTGGAACGGGAGTGCAGGGACAGTCTGAACTCCTAGTGGCCGTAGGCCTGTGCCTGCCAGTTCAGGCCATAGATGAGTGGCCAAAGGCCGGTGCCTGCCAAATCAGGCCGTCGATGAGTGGCCGGAGGCCAGTGCCTGCCAATCAGGCCGTCGTTGAGTGGCCGGAGGCCAGTGCCTTGTTCATGTTGCAGTTGAAGGCGATCTAGATGCCGCTGAGCTTGATGAACAAGGCCGAGTAGAAGTTGGCCGGAGGCCCGTGCCAGACGCATTTCAGTCCTTTGTAGCTGAAGAGCTGGGAGGAAATGTGTTGGCCGTTGATGATCATTGATGCGTCATTCTGGGCAATCAGTTGATTGGCGGGGAATGAGTAGCGGTCAATGGGCGTCTTGTGGAAGGCGGAGACCTGGAAGCCGAAGCCAAAGCCGTAGGCGGAGGCCTTGAAGCCGCAGTCCTTGCAGATTTGCGCCGTTTAGAGGGCCGGCAAATCTTAGTCAGACGCCGTAGAACCAAAGTTCTTGAGACTTCTTCTTTTATCGGCCTTTAGGATAATAGAAGCGTCAAATTTCCGCCGAATATTTCATTAAAGTTAAACTTTAATGTTCCCGTTCGGCGTTGACTTGAAAGGCAGGGCTGATTAGCTCCGCTGGCTGGAGCTGGGCGGAGGCATTCTTGTCCTGCTTTCAGGCCAAAGACGGCGTAGTCTTTGAAGGCGCTTTTCGATGCCGCTCCATCCAAGGCCTCTAAGAAGGGGGTAGAGGGGTAGGATGAAGGTACGCAATCGGACTGTTCATCTATCCGCTGCCAAGGTAGAGCTGGTTGAGGCCGTGCTTGTCGCAGAAGCGCTAGAAGCTCCAGGCGTTCAGCTCGGCGGCCTTGGCCATGTCGAATTGGAACAGTGTTTGAAGGTTGCAATAGGTGTAGGAGTGGAAGTGACGGGAAGCTTAGCAGTTCCGTCGGTGTCCATCTGTACGCTGGCCAAGCGGCGTTTGCAGGAGCAGCTGAGGCGTTTCTCTTGCTCCGCAAAGGGGCGCTGGGAGGTATAGATGGGCAGGGTGAGAGGGTGTAGGAGAATGTCGGCGTCCTTCTCTGCGCTGTTCAAGTGGCGCCAGGCGAATCTGGAGCTCTTGGCGGAGCGCAGCTCTTATTAGGCCGTGTTTGATTGGCCTTTCATTGATGGGGGCTTAAGATGGAGGGGGGTGGATTGAAGGTCCGCTGATACGCCGGCGCTGCAATAGACGAGAGTCTTGTAGCGGCGGTAGTAGAAGCTGGACTTCGCCTTCCATCTAGATGAGGATTGGAGGGGGAGGTTTGAGGTGTCATTGGTGATGACGTTGATGGCGACGATGCGAACGCTGGTCTTCTGTCTGATGATCTGCTTGGCCTTGGCCAGTTTGTTCAGGTTCCCGTCCAGGGTACTCTTCCTTCTCGTGGGCGGTGGAGAAAGTGTGGACAAGTGGAACTTGTACGCCATGGACGGAGCCATGGAGGCTCTAGGCCAAGTGAAGGCAGAAGAAGGGACGCATTGTCGGTGATGCGAAAGGTGGATCGTTAAGCAGGGCAAGCTTAAACGCCTATCGCAATTGAGGATGGAGGGGGGGTAGAGAGGTGTAGGGGATGCGGATGTTGTTGATGGCGGCCATGTGGAAGAAGCAGGGCAAGGGCTTCTTGTTGGAGCTGGGCCGCTTGGAGGATTGCGGAAAGCCTTTGTAGGTGGCTCATTGAAGCATCAAAGATAGTCCAATGGCCATCAATTTCAGAAAGTATTACTTTCTGCTCGCTTCTTGCGATGTTGATGGAGGCTGTTCTGAGAGGTGCGCTGAAGTTACACAGCATGGGATGACAGTCGTCTCAACTTGCCGCAGCTCGGGATGACACTGAGCAAATTGTCTCTAATGCTGCTGCGAAGAGAAATGACACAGCTCGGGATGACAGGAGGCGATTTGCTCGGGTTGACAGTGTCGTGGGTTGATTCAGCTTGGGATGATGCGGAGCAAATTGTAGCTGTTGAGCTGCAAAGAATTGACGCAGCTCAGGATGACAGGGCCAGTTTGCTCGGGTTGACAATGAGCAAATTCTGCTGTCAAGCTGCGAAGAACTGACGCAGCTCGGGATGACAGGTGAATTTGCTCAGGTTTACAGCGGCAAAGATTGACGCGGCTCGGGATGACAGATGCTGGTCACTTTCTGTCTGTCTGCGATGATTTTCTGCAGCTCGGGTTGACGCGGAGCAATTGTCATTGTTGGAGATGAGAAGAGAACGCAGCTCGGGTTGATGATGTCCCATTGCTCGGGTTGACAGAGGTAGAATTCGACGCTGCTCGGGATGACACTGGACAACTGCTTTGTAGCTGGGGTGAAGGAATTGAACGCAGCTCGGGATGACAGTGAGCAATTGCAAAGGCCGTGTCAGCGTGATTTCTTGAGTTCTTCGCCATACTGAGCTGAAACTCCAGGAAGCTGCTCTCAGAAGGCCAGTCCAAAGAGGGTCCATTGGCTGGGCCAAGAGTGGCGGAGTTGAGGAGAGCTGGCGCAGCAGCGTTTCCAGAATGCCGCTCCAAAATAGGCCTTTTGAGTTACGCAAACTTTGTGTTTAGCGTCTCTTTTGCCCATTTTGGATTTGTTGAAAGAAGCGTAGATAGAGTTTGCATATCTTTGCAGATAGTGCAAAGTCTAGGAGGTGGCGCTGGGATGGAAGTTGGCCCATTCGCCGGCGGGCTGGCAGAAGCCAGTCAGGAAGCCATCCATGTTCCCGTCGGCCTTGTACACCACCGACCTCTTACTGCTGGGCGGAGTAAGGGGAAGGGTGCAGGGCAGGGGACCTTAAAGGGTCTGCGGAGGACGTCTTCCAGGAGGCGAACTGCATGACGGCGTACGCGATCATGAAGTTGCAGAAGCGGTTGTGGAAGCTGCCCAGGTTTCCGTAGGCCTTGTACACCACCAACCTCTAGGGACGTAATAGGAGGGAGGGTGGGGTTTTGAGGCCTCTTTGAGGAACTTGGTGGAGGCGTCTTCCAACGGGCAGAGCTTCATGGCGCAGAAGGTGTCCATGTAGTTGCCAAGGTTGAAGAAGGTGGATACGCTGGACTTGCATGGCTTGATGCTGGAGCAGAGTATAGGCAGCAAGCCGTACTCGGCGTCGATCGGAACGGAGTCCTGGAGTGGTCCAGTGTAGTTGCTGTTGGGCTGGAAGTGGCAGAGGCCGCAGTCGAAGCCATCCAGCATGCCGCACTGGTTGCAGTCCTTAGAGATCTGGACGTGGTTGTGGTGCTCCAGGAAGCCATAGCAAAAGTGGCGGACTTTGTCCGGAATTGACGCTATCTTCAACGGCGGGCAGAAGGAGGGGGAGGTGGGCCATGGTCACAATCTTCCGATGCGCATTAGCAGAGGCAGGCGCAGTGGAAGTAGGCCTTGGAGGCATTGTGCTCGTAGCTGACGCCGTCCTTGAAGAGGTCCTTCTGGCTGCAGGTGAGCAGGCTGAGGTCGCAGATGACTGGGAGGCCGTAGAAGCGGCAGTGGAGGCAGTCCACTAGGCTGGGCCTGGTCCAGTAGTTGTCTGCGTAGAAAAGTAGAGGCCGCTCGTGAGTCATTTTGACTTTTGTCTTTTGGCGTTGCTTTTTGAAATTCACGTGATCATAAAGATCCGTAAATGAATCGATGTCGAAAGACGGCAATTGACTCTGAAGCTGGCTGGGCTTTTCTTCAGCGATGCTCGAAAGTTTATAAATCCGCGAGGATTCATAAACATGCGGGCCGGCGAGGTTGCAGCAGGCAGCAGGGAGTTTTGAGAGCTGTCAATGGCGATCTCAAAATTCTAGCAGCGTAGACGTTGCTTCTGCTGGATAGCTGGCATTGGCTGGCCGGCGGAGTTGCAGCAGAGGCCATAAGTTTGAAAACTGACCGGAGCCAATTTTTGAACTCTGGCAGCGAAAGCAAGCGGTTTGCTGGTGGCTGCAGGCAATTTCAAGATCCGTCCAAGGATAATGAAATTGTCATCGACGATGCTTGCATAGACGGCATGAAAACAACTTTGCAGTTAGTTTTCAATGCCCAAGCAGCGGAGTTGCGTTTGTGCCGACGTTGACTGGGGCTGGCAGCAAAGATCTTTGAAATTGGACAGTGGTCAATTTCAAAGTCCAGCAGCGAAGACGGATCGAAGCTGGTAGCTGGCAGCCGAAGAGAATATTCAAAATCCATTTCAGGATGATGAAATTCTGTAGACGACGCTGATGACGTCAGCATGAAAAGAAACTTTTCAGTTAATTTTCAATGCCTGGCAGCGAAGTCGAATCTTGTCTCGATCGTCAGCGTTGAATGATTTCATAAAATCCGCAAGGATAGAATGAAATCATTGAAGGGAGTTGCTCTTTGAAGAGAACTTTTCAGTTCGCTTCAAGACCCTGTGTCGCAGCAAATTACGGTAGCAAGTGTGCCATGTGACATCAGAGTTTCCTGGCTGCCGCCCAAAGATGGCGTGAAGGCTGGAAACTCGGCGCTGCGATGTTGCTGATGAAGAGCGGACATTGAAAAGAGACTTAAAAGTCAATTTTCAATTCCATGCAGCATAGTCGCAGTTGCTGCCGCATAGAAGTTCACGAGGCCGGCTCTGGCTGAGTGAAGTTCTGGGGCTGCAGGGTGTCCTGTCTGGCAGCGAAGCAAAGTCCGGCAATGCAGACTGGGCTCGATTCGCTGTCCTGGCTCTGTAGGTCGGTGACTGGGGCTTTTGACTCGATCGCTGCTGGTAGAAGGCGGCGAGGTCAAAAGGCCGGAAGTTGTTGCGGAAGCGGAAGTTGGCGGAAGTGGTGCTGGACATTGTAGTAGCATTGTAGAGGTGGTCGGTCGAGGTACAGATAAGCTAATCAGCTCTCTGATCTACCAAACGCTGTGGTGTTATACAGCGGGAACTTAGTGAGAATCTCTTTCATCGTCACCGGAAGGGGAGGCAGAGCGGAACAGGTTAGGGCATCGGAGCACAATATACAGCAACTGCACCTGGCCTCCCTTCCGCCCGCCTCATCGACATAAGGTCAACAAAACTGGCTTGGGAAATGTCACAATGGCAATTTTGAGACAGTAAAATTTTCGGCAATTTTTTGCCTATGCTATAACATAGGGCCATAATGTGAGTTCTCATTTTCGACCTCAAATATATCTCGTGGTGCAGGGTCTACAAAGTTGTCCGTTGGTCCATATAGGTAAAATTATCTGATTTTTAAGAAAATCTGGGTGCCGTTGTCGCAAAATCGAGTTTTGATGATGAAAATAAAAATTTTTTAAGATTTTGAACACCGTAAAATCGGTTTTTTTGCAAATAGCTCAGCTGCACTTGATCGTAGAAAGTTGGTCAAAAAAACAAAATATTTTTCTCCTCAAGACAATTCGAATGGTGGTGAAATCATTAAAATCGGTTGAGAAGAAAATGAGTTATGGACAGTTAAAATTTTGGTCATTTTTTGAAAGTTAAAAAATTTGCTAAAAATCGAATTTCAGGTTTTGACCACTCACAGGCCACCAAAAGTCTTAGAATTGTGTCTAGTTTCGAAAAAAAATATAAAAAAGGGGGGTAAAAATTTTTGGGCACCCAACTTTTGAACCTTTCAGTTAAGCTCTCTTAAGGAATGAATTTTCATGCATACAACAAAGAGCATCGATAAGTTTGTGGTGCTAGCAGCTGAATTGTTGAGATTTGAACAGACAACTTAAGTTTTTTTGTTCACCAATCATATGTTGCCATTCCAAATCTGTGCTTACTTTTGAAATCGGGTAAGAGACCACGGACTTGCCCTTTTGCCCTCTACTGTAAATGCATGACTACAAGAGATGCACCTGTGGCGTGTTCAACATACCATTTACGTGGCGTTCAACATACTATTTAGACTCAGTGACAATGTGGGTACTAGTGTTTGATGCATCTATTTTTGCATTACACAGTAATACACCCCATTATTTTATAATCCCAATTTCCCCCCTTACCCCCATTTTTTATTTTTTTCGTATAAACACGTTTTGTTAGAGCAAAATGTGTTTATACATGCTTCATATTAATATTGTAAATTTTATGCGTGTATATATATACAAAATAATATCTAGCACTTTTGGGTAAAACGTCGGCACGACGTTTTACCCAAAACGTGTTAGATATATACCGGAGCCTAGGATTGGAAAAGAGCGAAGCAATTTTCCATTCCGCTGGCGGGTATAGGCTTCATTTTTTTATTACCCACATATATATTTCAATATATATCTGTTACTTTTGGGTAAAACTGTGTAACAGTTTTACCCAAAAGTAACAGATATGTTTGGTGAAAACTTTGCAAGATCACGCAAAGTTTTCACCAAACGGCTGCATAATACTTTATTAGCCCCCATACCCCATTCATCGGGGGGGGTTCGCTTCTTTTATTTTTTCACCCATTGTGGAAAAACGAGCAACGCGAAGTTTTTCCACAATGGGTGGAAAAATTTGAGGCTACCCACAAGCTTTTTCACCGCGCTTTGCGCAGATAGATGGAATGGAGCGAAGCGGAGTTTCATCTATCTGCGCAAAGCGCGGGGTAAAAGCTCCAATATATATATTAAAATACACGACTCAAGAGTTATCTCACCGCGCTTTGCGCAGATAGTTGAAATGGAGCAAAGCGGAGTTTCAACTATCTGCGTAAAGCGCGGGGAAAGCTTCAATATGTATATTAAAATATATGACTATCAGAAGTTTTTCCCGCGCTTTGCGCGGTTTGTCGGAATGGAGCACAGCGGAGTTCCGGCATAGCGCGGAAAGCGCGGGAAAAAAGGCTTCATTATATATGATCTCAAGATTTTTTCAGGAAAAAAGGTTTCATTAAACTGTATATATTGTTTTACATTTATTTTCACCCCAGCGACTTATCCTGGAGCTGGGGTGTGGCTTCAATATCCAAACCCATTTATTTCCCCAACAATATCCCACAGTCATAGCACATCTAGGCACCAATTGTAACAGATTCTGTCATTTCAGTGAAAAGCATCACACATCCTGCATCAGGCGTAGCTGGAGCGAATCCAAACTGCAACATTTCCATATTTTCAATACTAGATATCAAATGACAAAAGACTAACCTCCAAATCCATAATTCCACATGTCCCAGTTTTCTCTCCGCATTTTCCAAGTTCAACGCACAGCAAAGTTTTTCCATGCAGATACTGATCCAACGTTAGTCTTGTTGGACTTAATGTATCTTTCACGCTCCCAAATATTTCCATCAAAGCCAAATATGGCATTTTGGCATTGGTCTTTGTCACATCAATATCTTTATTGGTTTTTGAGCCGAATTTTGCCGTTATAGGGTCGGTTAATATATCCCGCCCATTTAATTTCACATTGAACTCGCTAAAGTTCATGTGTTCAAAAAATGTGGAATATAAATTATAGTGACCATACAGTGCCTGTTGCTTGACAAATCCGACATAAATCCGGTTTGGCAATTTTCCGCCATTCAAAACATCATGCCATTTCCACACCGTAGTCCCTTGTGGCATTGTCTGGATTTTAGTATCCAATTTATTGAAAAATATCGAGGCATTCTGCTTCAATGAACTCAGAGGTTTTGAGAGCACAGATGGACTGATTTCCAGCCTGTTTACATAAATTGAAGCATAGTCAATGATCAATTTAAATTTTTTATTTTCTTTTTGAGTGCAAAGAGTGAAGCTATCAGGCGCACATCTAAGCTCAACCCCAATTTCCACATCAGGTGGCAGAAGCTGTCTGGCGCTCATCAATATATCACTATAAACCCTTCCATAGAGGGTTACAGTCTTACTTTCATCATACGAGTCCCCTTGCGCGCTCAATGTTGCCGTTATTGAAGGTCCACCAGTCAATTCTGAATGGAGAAGCTTTATATCCTTTGACCCATCCAGATTAGCCCACATATCCCTATTGCTCTGAGTCGCCCCAAACCATTTGCATACAACACTAGTGTATGGGTAGGCATTCATATTACTCACCACCTGATTATCAAAGCGTACACAATTGTTCCCAAACATGGAAGACATCCCCGAAAAGTCAATAAAAACATTTTCATCTTTAGCCATATTAGTCCCATCAGGATTGACAATTCTACACCCCAACCCCAGCATCATAGAGTTCAAATCGGTAAATCGGGTGGGGTCGGGTGGGATTTGAAACACCAAGACATCAGAATCCTTTACAGTTATCGTACGTTTAAAAACTAAACCCAATGTGGGTTCAGCATCATAAATGGTAGTTTTATTATAATTGAGTCTATTTACTTCCATGGTAGATCTCTAACCTTTTTATTAACCTTTTTACTAACCCTTTTACCCACTTTTTTACTAGACCTTTTAACTACCTTTTTAGATTTTTTACCTTTACGTTTAGTCTTTTTCACAATAGTTTTCCTTTTACTAGATTTTTGACCGCGGAGCGGCCCGAAGGGCCGCTCCGCGGTCTATAGAGGTTACTCAACTTTTGTCCTCATATATATATATGTATGTATATGTATCTGCAGGTGCTGGGCACGGGCGAATTCTCAACGGATCTGGACATACTTTTTTTTTCCTGAAAGCTATAATGTGCCGCTTGGATCCTGGGGGGGTGGAGCTGGTGCCGGACCATTAGAAACATTACTTTCCTGAGTAGGAAAAAGTTTTTCCCGAAAATTACCAATTTCCTCTGTAGCATCTGAACGGCTGAGAATTGCACACAAGACTTGAGTTTTTTTATTCACAATTCATGTATGCTGGTTCTAAATCTGTGCTTACTTTTGAATTTGGTTGAGAAACCACAGACTTTTCCTTTTGAGTCAAGAATTGTCATGTTGAATGGCTGAAAATTGCCCACAAGACTTGAGTTTTTTTGTTCACAATTCATAACTGCTGATTCTAAATATGTGTTTAATTTTGAATTTGGTTGAGAAACCACAGACTTTTCCTTTTGCTTAATTTTAGGATTTTGCTACATGTTAAGATGCTCCGCGGTCACCTATTGCGCTTTGCGCCATATACTTGTGTCTTATAAGTTTTCTTAAAAATAGATTTTTTGAAACGTTTAGGCTTTTTAGCAACCTCTACTTTAGCTTCACCACCACCGCTGCTCTTTGAAGTCCCTGCCGGATTTTCGCTAGAGTAGCCGAAATCAGCAGGCAGAAGTGCCGGTTGTGCAGAATATGCCATAGTTATACATAATGAACTGAGTGATTTATATATACACTTTAACAAAGTTAGGGGTGTGGCTTAGTATGGTTTATTATTTTTGCAATAGGTACACTAAGAATAGCAGAATTGATAATCTAACGCATGCACTCGTGAGCGTATGCGTAACTCAGAATTGACATTCCCTCCTAAATCAAGCATGATATATCTATTTCTATCATGCGATGAATCCACACAATGCTTAAAAGCTGACACCAATTTTTTTTTCATCCCCAACTGTGCCCCAAGTGTACGTAGCTGTGATTCAAGACGTAGAGAAGGTAAGAAAAAATAATACCTTATATTTTGTGAAATTGTTCGAGACTCTGGATGCTTCGAATACAATTGATGAAAAATAAGCATTAAAGATAAATTTTTATGCCTCCCATTTGTAGCCAATCTTGCTATGCTAGGGCTAGAACTAGAGTCTTCAGAAAAATCATCTATTAGCAAAATAGTCTGTGAATCTTGTTTTTCATAGTCATCCAAAGAAAAACCCTTGTTAAAACCCTTATATAACAATAATTCAATATTTTCTTTTTCAAGTTTCACTTTTAAGTTGGAATATATTTCCTGATATTGATCGTACCAGAATATAATACGTTTAGGTTTTGGGTTAAATAGCTCAGGTTTTGATATAAGGTTAAAAGCTAATGTAGTTTTACCAGACTGACTGGCTCCTACTATGGCAAAATGATTAGGTAATTGTAGGCGTAGATCAGTCTCAATAACAGATTTAGGCTCTTCCATTTTTCAACCAACTCGCTGGTACTAGACTGACAATGGTAGCTGTTTCAAGGTCACCTATATTTATATCAGACTGATAGGGCACCTGCGTATCATTATCATGCTCTGATTTACGGGTAGGTATATCTACTCCTCCACTTGATGAAGGCTCATTCTCTAGCTCATCTTCACCAGTAGCCCAAACTAAAGGTTTACGAACTACTACTTTCACCTTTTTTGTCTCCTCATGAGGGTTACTTAAACTACGGACTACCTTTGACCCCCTTTTCCCTGAATTTCCATTTTGACCACTTGGATCAGGATCTGATATCACTATTTCCATTTTAGGAAAACTACCCCTCAGACTTTCTATTGGGGTGTCCACTAGATTACTCCCATTTCCAGATATATTATCACTTCCAATTGGTGGTTTTTTTCCAGCCCCTCGTTTTTCTCGTTTTTTCACTTTTTCAGGTGAAATTATCTGAGGTCTTGGGAAAGTATATGCAGGTCGAATTCTTAAATACCCTACACTAGGGATATGATTACATGATAATTCCACCCAGTTATTTTTTGGTGAGCTTCCAGAGGCCCCGAGAAACCCACAAGTTGAATTCATAAAAAAACTAGGCTTCACAAAATCACAAAATACAAAATGTGATTGATTCACACCCAAAACGTTAATCAATTTAAGACAATATTTTTCATCAAATTCCAAATCATCAACCAGTTTATAGGGTAGGCATAAAGTTCCATTTTCCATATATTTACCATCCGCGTCTTTGCTCTCGAAAACCAGCGTGGTGGGTCCGTCCACAAGCATTTTTGATCAAATGATACAGTTTGCAGACACCAAGTCGATGGATGGCTGTGACGCGCTTGCTATACGTCGACTAGCCAAGCAGCCTGAAAATCAAGTGAAATTGGAACTACAGACCGAACCATCTGGAAAACCTATAACAAAATCACTTTTAAATTTACTATATAACATTATAGTTGTAGGTTCTATAAAATATACCAAAATCCAAAAAGAGGTTCTTGATAAAAACCAGGAAATTGTTTGGCGGCTACTAGATTCTGACATTTCAGTAGCTCAAAAACAAAAAAATATTGATAAAAAACCCTAATATAGCGCTAACCATTGTGGCAGCATGTCCACGCGTTGGGTAATTATTAGCGAGGATTCATTTAAATCCTTAAAAAATCAAGACAGTAAAAATGAACCTAATTTGACTGAAAATAAATCAGAAACCGTTGATTTAGCAGGAAATCCAATGGAAAATCAAGAGAAATCAACGCTCGAAGAGGTTTAAATTCCACCTATTGATGAAAGTGGTGAAAATACTAACAAACCTACAATAGTGACTAAAAATTCTAGAGCCGAGTCTGAACAAAATGAGGGTAGAGCTGTGGGTGAAGTTATTCCAGAATATAAATGGATTTCTAGCCTCCCCCCTTCATTCCGTCAGTGTGGAATTAAGCTCTTAAAATTGCTTGATGCAAATGTTGGATTTAAAATACTTGAAAATGGAAATATCAGTATTGATGAGCATGTCATTCCCGATTACAGCATAGAAAACTTTCTTAGATCAACGTGCATTCCATTTCAAAAACCAGATATCCCCATAAAACTGCAAAATTGGCTCAGATCCCATAACATTATCAGGTTTCGAAATCATTTAGCTGAAATACGACCAAAATGGATAAAAAAATACTCTTGGAAGAAATCTACTACCGGGACTCCCCAGGGGCACTAAGAGGCCCAACAGCGCTTTACAATGAGGTGAAATCAAGAGGTCATGAATATATTACATTAAATGACTGTAAAAAATATCTAAGTACACAACCTGTTTATACTGAATATAAACCCGCAAGAAAAAATATGCCAACTAATAAAGTTGTAGCTAATTATGCGGGGGAATGTTTTCAAATCGATATAATGGACATGGTGAAATTTGGGCAAGTCAATGATGGGTATAAATATGCTGTTTTAGGTTATGATACTTATTCAAAATATACCATATATGATATATTAACAAACAGAGAAGAAGGTTCAGTTTTAAAATCATTACAATATTTTCAAAAAGAATTACCATTTGAAATTTATTGTATATATTGGGATAAAGAAGCCTCATTTCTCAGCCGTAAAGTCCAAAATTGGTTGAGACGTGAGAAAATAAAAAATTATACAACTAAAGGAAAAGTTAAAGCACCAAATGTAGAGCGATTTATACGAACTGTAAGAACTTATATTCAAAGATATTTTGAAAAAAATAACACTTGGCGGTGGATTGAGTGTTTGGATAAATTTATCCATTCATATAACAGAAGAAAACACTCAACCACAAAATTAAAACCAGTGGATATAATTAACGATCCACTGATTGTGGTTAAAGTTCATAAAACCATTCATAAAGATAAAAAAATAAATTAATAAAAAAACTACCCCCCATAGGTTCATATGTGAAATTAAATTGCTTACGTCACGTTTTTGAAAAGGAAGCATCTGGTACTTGGGGTAGGGAAATTTTTAAAGTGACAGAGCATAAATTAGCCCAAAACCTACCCATGATCCGTGTCGAGGATCTTAGAGGTGAAAAAGTTCTCGGTTCCCTTTACCGTGAACAATACCAACCGATACCCTATAATGGTGAAAAAACGGTACATGATATGATTAAAACACGCGTGAAAAACGGGGTGACGGAATATCAAGTGAATTATTCCGAATATCCAAAAAAATTCACAGAATGGGTAACTGCTGATAAAATTCCAGCTGATAGACTACCCTAGAGTGATATTTTCCATTTTTCATATGATATTTTCCATTTATCACCTAGTATGGTATTTTTCCATGTGCTTTTTTCATTTTCCATGTGATTTTCATTTACTACCCCGATTTCCATCTGATTTTTCATTTACCCCCCCCCCCCCCCCTATACGATTTCCATTTCAACTTTTCGATTTATTTTCACGATTTCCACCCGATTTACGTTTTCCACCCGATTTACGTTTTTCCACCCGATTTACGTTTTTCCACCCGATTTTCATTTCACCCCAACTTTCCATACGATTTCCATTTCCCACCCTAATTCCCCAAGTTTCCATATGATTTTCATTTTCCATGTGTTTTTTTGTGATTATTTCCATTTATTACTCGTACATTTCATTTATTTGGGATAAAAACGTTGAACATGATCAACCACAGTCATTGAATCACGAGGGGACAGTCGGACTCCATCCACAGCAAAGTACTCAAAGCTATTGTCAGATGCAAAGCAGAGAAAAGTACCCGTCACAAAGATTGACCGACGATAGCAATGCTTTTCACGCACCAATAGCATATCACATTTTGGCCGCTGTAGAATAAAAGGGTTGCAATAAGCTAGCCAGTGCATGAATTTATAAGACTCGTTAGCATTCATTGTGAGAATGGATTTTCCATTCTCTAGAATGGTTATAGAGCTCAATGTATCAGGCCCCATTTTACAAAACCCGATTTTCAAATACTTTGAGGTATTTTTTAGAGTTTTAAACTCACAGCCGACTATAGCCTCATCTTTCTGCTTTAGACCAAAAATACCATCCCCTAGCAAGTTTAGCTCCAAGTTTAGGTCTTTTAACTCATTTGAAATTTCGCTCATGTTCCCAAACATATTTTGCCCAAATGTGTGTTTGATTTGAAAGTTTATAGCAAGCAATGCTGAAAATGTAAGTGATAAGAAAATAAACTGAAGCATTTTTATGATATTTTTTAGATATTTCCTATTTCTTGTACGAGGTTTACAATCACAAATTCCATCAAAAGAGTTTAGGTGGCTAACTTCCATTTTATCAGAGTTTAGCTGTGTACTTTTCATGTTATTTATGTGTACTGAAGTGTGTGATTTGGATTGGAATGAATACCCTTTATTTATACACTTATCACAGCCAGGTAAATGATGAGCATAACCAAACAATGAGTATAATGATATAGGTATAAATGGTGGATCCTAGCCCTACTCACCAATATATACCATAAGTCCCCTAGGGGACGGCGTCTAAGTGGTTCAAGTAATTAGAAGATGCTGCTATCGCGAGCTTCATCATGGGCCTGGTTGTAGGTGTAGGCCTTGGCAAAGATGTCATTGCGAGCGACATAGAGCATCTCCCCAAACCGGTTCACAAAACAGCAGCTGAAATCAAAATCACTTTGATGCAGGGGTGAAGGACGCGGGTGAGACAGTCAATATTTGACATAGCCAGTGATTCAGTAAATACTATCACTGGCTACATGGCAAATATTAACTTGGGCCCAAAAGCCCAAA
>JASANA010006782.1:0-12070 GCA_030248095.1 Ptycholaimellus sp. GST1_10
GTTGTTTTGTCAAAGGGAATGATTGCGGAATGAAATGAAACTATCTTCGTTAGCAACGGATCCTCATAGCAAGTATTGTTATAAAGTGTGGTTAATTTCCTGCTAACTAATGCTGTAGTGGCTTCAACTGTTTCTTTCTTGCACTTTCTGAAGAGGAATAAGGAAAGCTGGCTTGCGTCTGAGCTTGATACTTCTGTTAGAACCTTACAGAACTGTACTTTATATAAGCTAGGGCGTTCAAGTATTGGAAAAGAAAAGTATTGAAAGTAGGCTTTTGCAGCACTCTGCCCCGTCGCTTCCTCACCGGCTTCTACAAGGTCCAGCCTCTATTCCCATACTTGTTCAGGTTGTTCAGCTTTCAGGTGGACACCAAGAGCGGGGTCAACATCATCGACAAGGTTCATGCTCTCAATTTCTTCAGACCTGCAAGTTGGGGTCAGGTTCAATTTCTTCAGGTTTCAGCCCGTGAGTTCCGCCACAAGCTCCACCACAACCTCCACCACAAGCTCCACTCCAACCCCTACCAAACCGCAGGCCAAGGTCTTGTCTGCTTTTCTCTGTGGGTTTGATGATTGGTGTGCTTTCAGCCGGTGGAGGAAGGAATGTACATGCCGAGGAACTACAAGAAGGTGAGTGGGGATGGAAGGAAGGTGCGCGTTGAGGTGCGGCATGTAGAAGAGGCTCTACGGCGGGCTATAGAATCGGGTCGGAGGGCGGAGGAAAGGCGGAAGGAGGCAGAGGCTCGGTGGAGGGCTCCCGAAGCGGTGAAGGAGTCGACAGAAGTGGCTAAGGAGGCAGCAGAGGCGGCCCTACGCCTGACCGGGGAAGAGCAGGCTGAGAAGAGCCGCCGACTGGCTGTGGAAGCAGAAGCCCAGCGGCTAGCGGTGGAGGGTCAGCGGGTCGCACAAGAGGCAGCGCGGCAGGCAGAGGGTCAACGAGTGGCAGCTGAAAAGATCCAGCGATTGGCGGTGGAGCAACGAGCGGGAGCTGAAGAGGCCCAGCGATTGACGGATGAATGACAGCTGGCAGCAAAAGAGGCCCAGCGATTGGCGGAGGAACGACAGCTGGCAGCAGAATAGGCCCAGCGATTGGCGGAAGCGGGAAAAGTGCGGGCAGAAGAGGGTCATCGGCTCGCAGTGGCAGCAGTGCAGTGGGTGGAGGAAGAGCACCAATTGGTTGTGCGAGAGAGGGCCGCGCTTCTACGCCAGCTTCTGGCCGGGGAAGATGTACAAGCCAAGCTCCAGTCCCGACTGCAAACCCTACAGGATGCAGTGCAAACTCGCATAACTCAGCTGGAATCACTTCAGGCACGCCTAACCCCATCACCTACCCCACATATACTCACATCATCTACTATCAATGTCCTTTCCATTTTTTCCTGCAAAAACCAGCCAGCAAGCTGGTTGTGAATTGAGGGAAAAGTACAAGTCCGCGTAGGCGTCAAAAGCGGCAGCTTCAGCGTCTGGGTAAAGAAATGTTGAAATATTAACACTAACCAATTTACTAATTCCCTGTACAACTTTCTGAAGGCTAATCTTCCTGTCCACTAAAACTCCACAACTGTCCTGGTCAGAACTTTTCAGAGTGAAATCAGTGCGGCAATTGGTGGTTTGATAGGTGTACGTGGGTGGTGGGATGGGTATCATGCTGGGGGTCCTGATTGGTGTCAGAGTTCTTGCCTGGTTCTGCCGCTGTCACCTGGAAGGTCACCAGCGCCTGGTTTCAAACCACCTCAGTTTCTGACCATCACATAGAGACCAAAACTTGAGGTGGAGTCTGCAACAAACACACCGCGCCTGTCCTTGTGTGTGTGCATTTGCCGATTGGGTGACTAATGATCAACAGTGCCCGCTTTTTCCGAGTGTGTGCAAGCTTTTGCCGCTTGAGTGACTGATGATCCGTGGCCACTAGTTTTTCAGGATGCCCAACTTTTGTTCCTCATCAATTCTGTGACTCCATGCAGACTCTTTCTCCTCATCAATTACACACCCCTCCCCACTCCTGTGCTGCGGGCCCCCAACTTGGCCGTGTGCCTTTTTTATCGAAGCTATAAGAGAGGAAGCATAACAAATGTCAACATTGAAGAAGAAAAAGAAGGGGGGCTACAGGCTAGGCAAGGGCTAAAAATGAGTGCCAAATAACCCCAAGGCTCTTTAAGAGAGCCTTAGAAACAGAAGAAGAGAAAGGCCCCAAAAAGGAAGAGGATAACGGGGGGCCAGAAAAGGGGCGGAAGGTGGGAGTTGATGAAGACAACAGAGTTACCTCTAGGCGCCCTCCTGCAATCATTTCTCCATTTGAGGCACTCTGGCAGGGTGGGAAGGGGGAGTAGAAAGTGAGGGCCAACCTCAGTCTCATCACCGCTGCACTGGTCATCATCGTCCTCGCCCTCCGCATCGTCGCCCTCCTCCATCTCGTTCTCCCCCTCCTCCCCCTCGTCCTCCTCATCCTCCTCCTGCACACTCACACCCATCCATATCCCCCCTCAAGGCTGCAGGCAAAATGGGGAAACCTTGACGCTCGTGGTCTTGGAGGAGTGGGCCTCATTGTCCAGGTTGTGCTTCTCCTCCCCTTCCATGGCCCCCTAGCTGACCATCACGTTCAGGAGCTGCAAATCCTCCCCCCACTCAATCTCTCTCCCTCTCCAGACAAACGAAAGGGGGGCACCTCACTGCCCTGGGCCTGCATCCCAGAGGCCTCCTCACTGAGCTCCGCTCCCATGTGCTCCATGCAACCGGCTTGGTTGTTGAGGCAGGTGTGGTTGGCCATGAGCTCCTCCCGCAGGGTGTCCAGCTGGCAGGACAAGGACGCCCGCCCCTCCTCCTCCTGCGCCTCCAGCCGCCCCACCTTGCCCTCGAGGAACTCAATCCGCTGGCGCAGCCGCCCCTCCTCCTCCTCCCGCCCAGTCGCCGCTGCCTCTAGGTCGTGGATGTACTTGGAGGCCCGAGCAGACTGGGCCCGCTGGCATGCGATGGCAGCCTTCAGGTCCCGCTGCTCCTATCATCCAACCTCTCTTCACTCTCCCCCTCCAGGCCTGCAAGAAGAGAGGGGGAACCCCGTTGGCCTTGGCCAGTGCCGCTCGGAAGGACTCCCGCTCCCGGGCGCGGTGCTGCCGCTCCTTGGCCTGGCTCTCCCGTGTGGCGTCGTGCTTGTGGGCTTCCGTCGTGACGTCCTCTTGGAGACGCCGCTGGAAGCGGAGGAGGCTCTCATTGTCCATCTGCGCCTCCTCAAGGCGCAGGGACAGGGAGGCGAGGGTGCACTCCAACTTCTCCTTCTCGAGCGTCTCCTTCTCCTCTTTCTTCTTCTTCTCCTGGATCACACCTTGGAGCACCTATCATCATCCATCCCCTCACCCCTCTACTCCAAAGGACCCCCTGAGGAAGGAACCTTGACGAGGTGGTTGAGGCGCAGAAGCTCCTCGGTGGCCTCATAGCGAGAGAGGTTGAGGAGGCGGGCCTTGCTGCTGTCAGAGCCCTCCTCGCTCTCCGACCCCCCGTCCTCCTCCATCACCTCCCCCATGCTCGCCTCCGACTCCGAGCGCTCCTCCTCCTCTCCGTTGTGGCGCTGGTTGGGCTCAGACATGGTGATGAAGAAGCTGTGCTAGATGTACTACTAGAAGCTCTGCAATAGATGAAGGACTAAGGGAGGGGACTTTAACCGAGACTAGGGGAATGTGGGGAAGAGTAGGGTGTGAGAGGTTAGGAGACAGTTGGAATGAGAGGCAGATGAGCTATGAAAGGAAGCAGAGCAAGAAAGGGTGGTGGGAAATGGCAGTGTGAACGGATGGAGTGCCTAGCCTATCCCCTGCCCTCTCTGCACATCCCACTTCCCTTCACACCATCAGCCAGCCCATGCAACCAGCCGGCTCCACTCCACCGCCCCTCCTCTTTCCATCTCCATCGCCCCACACTCCTCTCCCCCAACCCCTTCTTTGTCCACCGCCCCTCCTACCCAAGCCCTGGGACTCTGCTTTGCATTCCTAAACGGTCTACCCATGACCCAGCCGTCACTCAAGCGGCCCCAGACATGCCTATCTCTGACAGCTTGTTTGCGTTTGGCCCTGCGTAGAGTGCCAGGCGCTAAGATGGCCGATCTGCCTCAACCAATGCTTGCATTCCTCTTGATCCCTCCTTTCTTCAGCACACAATGCCTGCTTTCCACTCTGCAAACGCAACTAAATGCTACATCTTGTCGGTCAAACTGAGCTGAAAAGCTGTCTGACATGCATGAAAAATTTAAAAATTACAAAAAGAGCAATAGGTAATCTACAGGCCAACGGAGCTACTGCGAGAACAGTAGAGTGGCACCCTGCACAGAGCAATGGGCCTTACCCATTAGGCCACGTAGTCACCTTAACCACTCCTCTTGGCAGCGAAAGATGAGCTCCCAACGCCCTTTGCCCCTATCTAACTTTTGCCATCCAGAATAATTTTGATAACAAAATCAAAATAAGGTCAATAGAACTCGTAATGCCCATGGCGCCCTGTCCAACTTTTGCCGTCCAGAAAATGTTGATAACAAAATCAAAATGAGGTCAATAGCACTGTGGTCCATGACTGATTTGCTCCTGACCGAGCTGGATCCGAAACAAATTCCCATCACCTTGACCGCTAGGCTATGCACCTCATAACCGCCACACCCATTGGCTGCAACTTGATGTCAGTCACTGCTTTTCCATTGCCTGCCTTTGAGCAGTTTCTTGTTTCTGTCATTTCATCGTTTATGGTTAAAAAATTTCATTTCTGTTCATCTTTGCCGCTGTGCAAAATTTTGGGGCTGGGAGGATTCGAACCTCCTCTCTGAGTATTCTACAAAGATGCTGTCCAACGAGTTCCGGCCAGACTCCGCTCAGCCTCAGCCCTGCTGGTCAAAGGGCACTGCCTTTGCCTGCCATTCCCCCCAGCCCCTCCACTCATTCACCCTCTTTAGCCAACTTTAGTCCTGGGTCTTGCTCTAAGCAGCTGGCTCCAACCGACTCTGGCCCGCTCGCTTGCCCGCCCTTCCTGCAACAACCAATCAGCACCCGCCTGCCTACTGCGACCAATCAGCATGAAGCCAAAAGCCTTTGCTCACTTTTAACAGCCTGTGTGGTCCGCAGCTATTTCGTCTAGCTACTAAATCCAGCTTTACAGAGTAGGTAGTGCTCATCTCCTCTTTACATCACTACATGGATGCGCTAATCTGCACAGTCTTGTACCAAAACCGCTAATGTTTCCCAACGGCATCAGTTCTATATAGCAGAGTTCCAACTTGCTTCCGTTGGGCCTCAGACCTGGTATCCAGAACCTTTGCGCTATCCTTCTAGGGCAGCTGAAAAACTGAGGTGCAGCTTAAGTCACCTGTGATGGTAGATCTCTGTCTTTCGTCTTCATTGACCTCACGGGCCGTGATCACTGGCTGGTCGGCAGCCTAATCGATAACAGTTGATATTGCTTCCTGTTTCGGTTAGGCGGACCTCCTGCCACTCAGCAATGCTTCGGCACACTCACCTGTTCTGGATACACCTGGCCAGGGCCCTTCTGAGGCTTTTTGCAATTTCATTTTCAAATCAATTTTCGAGATATCACAATTGGGCTCGTAGGAGTAAGCGTCAGCAGAGCATAAGCACCAGTTGCCTCTTTTTGACCCCTGCAAAATTAAATGGTCATATCTCCAGATTGACAAATCCAATTTGGCTGCAAATATTTTTCACTAATCATGATAAATTTTTAATATTAAATTATAAGTTTTATTTATTTAAATCAAAATAAATGTTTATAAATGGATAATAGTTTTCAATATATTCTTTTTAATTTATTTTCTGTTTGCCCTGAGGGCACAAACACAGAGGGATAGGTCTTCTCTAAAAGGCATATCCCCCTGTGTCACACACAAAAACTAACATGGATGATCTGGACATGTTGCTCATGAGGTCGCCGGGGGAGTTTAAAGTACAGGGCAATTTTTAATCCCACTTCCAGTCTTTTTGCATATAACTTTAAAAGAGACTGGGGTACTTGATTAAATATTACACTCTTTTTTCTCAATTTTGGGTTCATAGCAAATTGAACAAAAGTTTCCCAGTTGTCTATAAATGATTTACTTACATGTGACCCAAATGCTTCCTGAAAATTTTCTGTATATTGTTGAAAATTGTCGAAATTGTCGATGTCGATGTTGATAAGTGTATATTGTTCCTGAAAATTGTCTATAGAGGTTACTCAACTTTTGTCCTCATATATATATATATATATATATATATATATATATATATATATATATATATATATATATATATATATATATATATATATATATATATATATATATATATATATATATATATATATATATATATATATATATATATATATATATATATATATATATATATATGTATTTCTGGAAATGCTGGGAACGGGCGAATTCTCAACGGATTTGGACAAACTTTTTTTTCCTGAAAGGTAATGAGATTTTAGGAAGATCTGGAGGGGTGGAACCGGTTTCCGAGCATTTGCAACATTACTTTTTTGGGTAGAAAGGTTGAACATTTGGGTATGCTGTAAAAGGCTCAATTCTCAACGGATTGGGACAAACTTTTTTTTTCCTGAAAGGTTATAAAATTTTAGGAAGATCTGGAGGGGTAGAACCGGTTTCCGAGCATTTGAAACATTACTTTTTTGGGTAGAAAGTTTGAAAATTTGGGTATGCTGTAAAAGGCTCAATTCTCAACGGATTTGGACAAACTTTTTTTTCCTGAAAGGTAATGAGATTTTAGGAAGATCTGGGGGGGTGGAACCGGTTTCGGAGCGTTTGAAACATTACTTTTTTGGGTAGAAAGTTTGAAAATTTGGGTATGCTGTAAAAGGCTCAATTCTCAACGGATTTGGACAAACTTTTTTTTTCCTGAAAGGTAATGAGATTTTAGGAAGATATGGAGGGGTGGAACTGGTTTCCGAGCATTTGAAACATTACTTTTTTGGGTAGAAATGTCGAAAATTTGGGTATGCTGTAAAAGGCTCAATTCTCAACGGATATTGACAAACTTATTTTTTTTCCTGAAATAAAATAAAATTTGAGGAAGATCTGGAGAGGTTTGACAAGTCCCGGAACTGGAACTTCTGGAACTGGGCTTGAAATAGCTTTATTTATATACTGAGCTTTTATCATTTCTTTGAATAATTTTTTACTTTTTTCCTTGAAATGCCACACTTCATAAATTTCCATTATTCTATAACCATACTCTAATGCTAAATCAATTTCTCTAGTGAAAAATACTCCAGTAATTGCCCTTTCTTCAGCAGTATGAGGGCATGCTTAATGCACTTGGTGTTTTACAGCAGTCTTGGCACAAGCTGTACAACAATGGAAGACAAGGCATGATTCAACTATACTACCAAGAACAGGGTGGAATAATTTTTGAGGTGGTAAAATTTTCAGATATACAAAACCAAACCATTCAGGTGATTTAGGAGCATCGTTAATTTCAGAACCAATATAAATGTCTGGGTGACCTATTGGGTATTCTTCACCATTTACAGAATATTGGACTGCTGGATATAGGCTTGTAAAATCATAGTAAAGCAATCTGTTTTTGTCAGGTTTAGGTACTATATAATGCTGAATGCAGTTAGTTCTACCACCTCTTAAAGCTTCACGTAGATTTAGTCGATTTTCCGGAATTAGCCATATGGATGGAACTTTAGCCATGTGTTTTCTAAACTTGCATTCCCAAGTATAAATCAGTCTAAATTCACCATGAGGAGATTGCCTGCATTTAGATAACCATTCCAAATGTTTAATTTTTTGCTGTGTTTTTATATATTTTGATTGCATTTCAAAAGTCCATTTATCCCCACTAAAACAATCTGGGCACCCATGAAAGTAACACCCCATAAATTCAAAAACATGTTTATTAGCCACCAATTTTTGCTTCAAACCCTTTTCTAGCATGTATAACAACCAAACCGTGAATAGGTTGTATAATACGTTTCACAGCATATGATAGCCAGGCTAAACTTATTAGTGAATATTTCTGATTATCATACTCATATCCATTTGGAGGTAGCATGGCAATAGATTTTTCAGGCATAAACACTTCTCTAAATAACCTGTTATTGAGACTTGGGAATGTGAGAGATTCAAATGGTTCCAAATCAGGGAATTTATCCAACCAATTTTGCCTGAAAATATCAAAACCTAATTTCAAAACATTTACATCCTGCCCACAATATTTTACCAACTCTTCACCCACATAATATCTCAATTCTGGATTTTTCTCAAATCTTTCTACTTCTTCAGAATGCCACTTTTTCAACTTGGTCAAAGCCTTCAAAGACTTGCTTTCAGGCATAAAATATTTTAAATGTGGAAATCGCCTAAACACACCCTCTTCATTTTCATCCTCAAATGGTATTGGTTTGGGTTTATTATTTACAAAAACCACCCATTTTGGAGTGTTCAATAAACAAGGGAACTCACCCTTTCCAGATTCTAATACAAACATATCTGGATATGCTGAGAGGGGTGTATTTGGAATAAATAATAGAGCATCTCTAAATTTTATATGCTTGGTTTATATGCAAAATTATCTTCGATATTATTTTATTAAACTCTCATCTTTTGTTTGATTATCAAGTAAGTGGATGTCCATTTACTGCAATATTGAGTTTTTCTCGATTTTAGTCACCCTCAATTGTGGTTTAGAATCCATATAATGCTGCCACAAGTGTGCCTTCAATATCCAGAAAAACTCAACAAGATGTGATATGGTAATTTGAAAAAGGACATTCAAAATCACTAAGCAGAGTACAAACAACATTAGTTTATTAGATACCATTTAATTAATTTGTATTTTTTCACTATCTAAAAAGGCAACTCTTTCAATTTGCAGTATTTTTCAATGTGACAAGAACACAACATATTTAGGTTCTAAAAAAATTGCCCAGTACACTTTTATATTGATTTACTATGTTTGTGTTCTCAAAATTATTAAGTTTGGAATGATGCAACATGCCATTTTGTCACAAATAATAGCATCTTAATAAACTCACAATTTTGGAGAAGCGTTTCATAAATATGGATGTCCATTTACTGCAATATTGAATTTTTCTCGATTTTAGTCACCCTCAATTGTGGTTTAGAATCCATATAATGCTGCCACAAGTGTGCCTTCAATATCCAGAAAAACTCAACAAGATGTGATATGGTAATTTGAAAAAGGACATTCAAAATCACTAAGCAGAGTACAAACAACATTAGTTTATTAGATACCATTTAATTAATTTGTATTTTTTCACTATCTAAAAGGCAACTCTTTCAATTTGCAGTATTTTTCAATGTGACAAGAACACAACATATTTAGGTTCTAAAAAATTGCTCAGTATACTTTTAGATTGATTTACTATGTTTGTGTTCTCAAAATTATTAAGTTTGGAATGATGCAACATGCCATTTTGTCAAAAATAATAGCATCTTAATAAACTCACAATTTTGGAGAAGCGTTTCATAAATATGGATGTCCATTTACTGCAATATTGAGTTTTTCTCGATTTTAGTCACCCTCAATTGTGGTTTAGAATCCATATAATGCTGCCACAAGTGTGCCTTCAATATCCAGAAAAACTCAACAAGATGTGATATGGTAATTTGAAAAAGGACATTCAAAATCACTAAGCAGAGTACAAACAACATTAGTTTATTAGATACCATTTAATTAATTTGTATTTTTTCACTATCTAAAAAGGCAACTCTTTCAATTTGCAGTATTTTTCAATGTGACAAGAACACAACATATTTAGGTTCTAAAAAAATTGCCCAGTACACTTTTATATTGATTTAATATGTTTGTGTTCTCAAAATTATTAAGTTTGGAATGATGCAACATGCCATTTTGTCACAACAAAAAAAAAAAACCAAAACCGCCCCCATGGCCCCAAAACAAGCTGCCAGATACTTTATGGGTTGGTGCAACAATAAGTGGAAAAATGACAATTGTGAAAATTCACAAATATTGAGATTTACGAAGTCCATAATATGGCCCAAAACTAGATGCCAGATTTTTATGGGTTGGTGCAACAATAGTGGAAAAATTGCAATTGTGAAAATTTACAAATTTCCCAATTTTTGATGTCCACAATATGGCCCCAACACAAGCTGCCAGATACTTCATGGGTTGGTGCACCAATCGTGGAAAAATTGCAATTGTGAAAATTTACAAATTTCCCATATTTTTGATGTCCACAATATGAGAGAAACAACTTACACTGCCAGATACATTATGGGTTGGTGCAACAGTACTGGAACAAGAATGTGATTGTGAAAATTTTCAAATTTCGCAATTTTTGATGTCAACAATATGGCCCCAAAACAAGCTGCCAGATACTTTAAGGGTTGGTGCAACAATAGTGGAAAAATGACCATTGTGAAAATCCACAAATATTTAGATTTACGATGTAATAATAGCCACAAAAACTAGCTGTCAGATACTTTATTGGTTGGTGCAACTAGTAGTGTAAAAATTGCGATTGTAAGAATTACAAATTTCGCAATTTTTTATAGCTACAATATGGCCCCGAAACTAGCAGCCAGATACTTTGGGTTTGTGCAATCATACTGGACAAATTGCGATTTTGAAAATTTATGAATTTCGCAATTTTTGATGTTTCCCACAATGGCCCCAACAAGCTGCCAGATACTTTATGGGTTGGTGCAACAATTGGAAAAATGACGATTGTGAAAATTCACAAATATTGAGATTTACGAAGTCCATAATATGGCCCAAAACTGGATGCCAGATTGTTTATGGGTTGGTGCAACAATAGTGGAAAAATGACAATTGTTTGAAAATTCACAAATATTGAGATTTATGATGTCCATGATATGGCCCAAAACTATGATATGGGTTGGTGCAACAATAGTGGAAAAGTGCGATTTTAAGAATTTACAAATTTCGCAATTTTTTATAGTACAATATGGCCCCAAAACTAGTGGCCAGATACTTTATGGGTTGGTGCAACAGTAGTGGAAAAATTGCGATTGTGATAATATACAAACTTCACAATTTTTGATGTCCACAATATGGCCCCAAAACAAGCTGCCAGATACATTATGGGTTGGTGTAACAATAGTGGAAAAATGACGATTGTGAAAATTCACAAATATTGAGATTTATGATGTCCATGATATGGCCCAAAACTAGATGCCAGATAATTATGGGTTTTTGCAACAGTACTGGATAAATTGTGATTGTGAAAATTTACAAATTTCCCAATTTTTGATGTCCACAATATGGCCCCAACACAAGCTGCCACATACTTTATGGGTTGGTGCAACAATAGTGGAAAAATTGCGATTGTGAGAATATACAAATTTCACAATTTTTGACCGTGGAGCGGCCCGAAGGGCCGCTCCGCGGTCTATAGAGGTAACTCAACTTTTGTCCTCATATATATATGTATATATATGTTCCTGGAAATGCTGTCACCAGGCAAATTCTGCAACAGAAAGGACAAACTTTCCCTCAACGGTAATGCTAATTTGGAGATCTGGAGGGGTCAGTTACGGGTTTGGTCCTTTCTTACTTTTTGGGTAGAGAGGTTGAATTTGGCCATGCTGTCAAAGGATTGGATGACAAACTTTTTTTTTCCCTAAAAAATAGAAAAGAAAAAAAAAAAAAAAAAAAAAAAAAGAAAGGTAATAACATTTTAGAACGATCAAGAGGGGTGGGACCAGTCCTGGATCATTTGAAACATTATCTTTTTGGGTAGAACTGTTATAAAATGGGGTATGTTGAGAAATGGTGAAATCTCAACGGATTTGGACAAACTTTTTTTTGCTGAAAGGTAATAAAATTTAAAGAATATATGGAGGGGTGGAACTAGTCCCGAGGCATTTGAAACATTACTTTTCTGGGTAGAAAATTGAAAAATTGCAATATACGGTTTTTGTGCTGTAATACCTGAAGTATTGAGAATTGCACAGAAGACTTGATTTTTTGTGGTCACAAGTCTTATATGTTGATTCTAAATCTGTGCTTACTTTTGAAATTGATTGAGAAACCACAGACTTGCTTTATTGAGTGACAAAATTTCAT